>SJOL01008033.1:985976-1084847 GCA_004794785.1 Opisthorchis felineus | reverse complement strand
AGCCTCTGAATTTGAAGCTTTTTGTGGTCAATGCTCTCCTGTGCAAATCCGACGTGTAATCTGGTCTCTCCCAACGACTGAGCCCTATTTACGAATTTTGCAACGAAATCACAACTGCTGGCTACGGCGTTAGCTTGAGCCTCACCTCTGTAAAGCTCAAGTAGGAATTCTCTAAAACGTTTGATTTTTTATCATTTTACGCAGGGGGCTCGGCATAAAACGTCAGGGGCTCAGCTAAATAGTGGTAAGATAGCGCACCGCAAGGCTTGTTGCTATCTTAACAGCACAGTGCCCACTGACTTGACACTGGATAGCAAACTGAATGCACGAATATCGGGGGCCAATTTGGCATTTGACGTCTTGCGAAACGTGTCTGATAAAACTGCTACCAGAACATAGGTTCAAAATTGCAGCGCGTCGATCTGCAGGAACAAGGACACCATATCCATCGATGTGAACTGCGATGGCACTTTTTTAAGCAAGAGGATTCAAGATTATTCTCCCGAGCATCACCGTTATTAGCGTCACAACTTCCACATTCATTCCTCTGAGTTGATGTTATCCAATTGATTCGTTCCTACACACTACAGTAAATCTAATCTATTGCTATGTTTTGGTCGAATAGTCGGCGAAATCTGACCGAGAAGTGATTTCTTGCTCCTTTGATAAGCAGCACGACAACTTCTGACGGTTTTGCATTTTTCTCTCATACAAATTGCTCTTACCTCCCAATTGTAACCTCTGCTTCCGGTTTTTATCCACTTTGAAAGGGGTGCTTACAACCGGCGTTCTTCTTGCGTTCCTGAAATCAGTAAAAACAAAATTACAACCAGCATCCATAACAGGCGACGGCTGCGAAATCTGGAGAACACAGTATGAATACGACGTTGGTCGTTGCAATCAGAATTACTTTCATTCGTTATGAATAGGAGTTAATCACAGGTGCGTAGGATTTAGTAAAGGAGATGCCGCGAAAGTTCTCATGTACATTCTACTACGCTAAACAGTACACTGATCAGATGTTTCCATAATTTGCCGCTTATGAATGCCTGAAACGTTGAAATCAATTTCACGAAAATCACTGTTGGTAAATCTCGCTTTCAACCGGCCATGTGTGTTAACCACGTCATCCAGACTACAACTACGCGGCGCGTAAGGAGTATGAAAGAACTTTTTTTGATTATAAAGTCAAAACACAGCGTAGTGGAATAGGTTGCTGTAATCCGACGTTTCGGTTGCCGTTGGCGACTTTTCTCAAGGATTTCTACTTTCAATTGAATACGAGTCAAATGCAGCGACATTTGGGCCCACTACCGTGTCTTCTGATTGGTGCATCCCTGTGATCAGTCGGCAGTCAGATTGGGCCACGACTGAAACTGAGAACGAGCAGAGGACCATTAAGTTCCCGGACTGCAAGCTCTCGGTTAACGCTAACCATGGATTCTCAGTGGGAATCCACAGAAAACCTACACATTCAGACAGGTATTTGCATTATGGGTCTTCGCATCCACACTATGTCAAACGCGCAGTTGTCGGATCGCTGACGACACGAAGCTATGCTCGGACAAATCCATACGAGCAGGCGAACTGACGCGACTCAGTAGGGTATTATAGCAAAATAAATACCCCATGAGGCTCATTGTCAAACAATTGGGGAGAACGTTATTCGGAACGGTGAGACAGGAAGACAAAAACCCTATGGTCACCGTGGGAATATCCTACGTAGTTGGCACTTCAGACACCATTCGGAAAATAATTCGGGATTGTGATATTAAAACATTTTTCCAAATTGACAACACGTTACAACGACACCTTGTGAGGGCTAACGAACCAATCAGACTGGCCCAATCTGACTGCCAACTGATCACAGGGATGCGCCACTCAGAAGACATGGTAATGGACCCAAAGTCGCTGCGTTTGACTCGTATTCAATTAATTGTAGAAACCCTTGAGAAAGGTCATTCACGGCAACCGAAACGTCGGATTACAACAACCTATTCCACTACGCTGTTTTGACCTTATAATTTTAAAAAAATCCATATTATACACCACCTGGCGCTTAATCTTTCTAACACTCTTCGGGCCAATTTTGGCCGGAACTCCTAAGTATGAAAGGACAGTAAAATAAATGACACAAAAAACTTACCGCATCACCGACAAGTAGTCCCTTTTTTAATAGGCCATCTAAAAATGCTATTTGGTCATGGTATTTGGCCCTCGAATAACAGCCAAGAAAGCCGTATTAAAACGCCTTTGAGCAGAGCACAATCTTGTCTTGTTCAAACTCTGGTTGTTGTAGTATTACTATTTTGATTTTGTAGCCAGATATCGAAGGCACATCAGCTTGTGGAATACTTCACCGGGTTGTACCCAGTATTTTAACACTGCACACAATGAGTCAGGCGGAAACCTAACACGTTTGCAACAGAGGCTTTACTGGGTGTCTCGTATGGAAGGCAAATAAAGGCACGGGTCCTCTGGTCAGCTAGCATCTTCTTAGCTTAAATCCAAATCCAAACGACCCCTTGGTAAACGAATGCTGTTGCTGGCTGAAGTGTGAATAAAACAATTTGGTTTTAGACATTCTTCTGGTCACCTACAATGGTTAGGGTGACTATAAACTTTACATTCATCAGGTCCAGAAAAGCAGGTTCATTAAATGTTGTAACATTAAAAATACTTCATGTAGCCTAACATACACCAAATTTCAGCCAGATTTGTTGGAGTTGGAGTAACAAACGGAAGATATCGAGTGTAATTCCAGAGTCACCTATATTATAGTCTAAACACGAGACGAGTTCAACACCACAATTGAAATTGGAGAAATCCTTCAAGATATTGTAATTACATAAACATTCGAAATGAGTTTGCCATGCTATCAGGTTATGGAACCGTGTTTCTGATAACTTTCGAGATACCATTCATGAAGTTTTGACAAATAGCAGAGATAAAGTTATCCTAAGGTGTAGAGGAATGGTGATGATAGGGTCCAACAAGGATACTGATTGTTTTTTACTCATTAAAGGCTTTGTCCAAAGGCACTAGTGAGTACGTACATTTATACTTCATCTAAAAGTAAAGCCAATAACCTTGCAGTTTATTGAGGCCGTCCTGATATATGGTCCGTGACATTCTGCAGTAAAAACAATAACCGCTGGATTTCTGTTCCATTTGTTTCGGTGTGACGGTGACTATTAAGTGCTTTCCGAAACAATGATTTGTGAGTCTCAGCTGAATGGAAAGCGTGGGGATTCTGACTAGTTTTCTGATCCATACCCATCTGGCTGTCTTGTGGTTCACATGCTGAGCACGCTGCAATAGGTAGCTTTACAGCTTGAAAAATCGAACAACAACGGGACCTGCAAGGGAGGCCTACGTACAAAATATATGAGAAAAACCATGTTCCTAATCTCATCCGCAAGATTCTTCTGGTGTACAAAACGTCCCCTAAGTTGCATGCAGATGAAATTATGAACACTACTGAATGTGAACTTAGTTCACATACATCGAAAAGGGTAGGTGAATGGATTGCTGACTGACAGTACAAACCGTATGAGTCAAATCTGCACATAACCATGTGGACGGCATGAAAAAATGGCAAACACGGAGAGCAAGCGTGATAATACTTTAAGGGAATCGTGCTAAGAAACGCGCCCGAGACGTTGGCTGGAAAATCTCGGATGTCACAATTTTGGGACAAAAAGTCCCCCCATATTTCTGCATAAGCGATGGCTGCTAGCCTGAAAATCACCAAGGAATCCAAAGCCTGCTGTGGTGAGTAGAGCGAGTTCAATCGAAACTGAAAAAAGCAAATACTAGTTTTGTTTACTATTAAACAAACGTGCCCTCAGTCGAAGTATGGCCCGCTGGAGCGGCGCCGTTATGTGTAAAAATGCACAAAGAATGAAGCCGACCTTATAAACGGGACTCGTTGTATTAGGAAACGTAGAAAGCTAAAAAGTACGTGACAAAGACCGTATTGAACCAGGATAAACGGAACTCCCTAGCTTCACGGTATGATTCAATACTATACGAAATGAAAATAAATGGGCATTTTTTCTGTACATATTAACCATGATGCGTCACCAAATGTTTACTCCCTTTTCAAATTCCCTATGTAACACCACTTTGCCTCATCCCTCAACAGACTATAAGATTCTTCTACAATAAGTAAACTAGCGGTCGCTTTGGTAACATTTCAACCAAAGTTGATAATTGGATGCAAAATGTCGTCATTAAATTCACCACTGACGGCACAAGATCAGTCTTTAATACTGGTGCTTCGTTGCCGTAAAACCAAAATTCATTTGAAAGCCTAGACGGAAGGGATTGATGCTGGCCTCCTGCAAGAATTTCGGGGTAGCTTCACCTCCAGACACTCATTCAGTAAGTCCCTGTAGAACCTGATAACAAGAACATCACTAATAGTTGTCAAGAGCCTTGACTTGTAGAGTCTCTAACCTCGTAATTCAACATCTCACAAGGGCGCTTGGTAACAGGTAATTTTAAGGAAAATTAAAATCTCAGCCTAAATTGAGAATTAGGTGTACTCCCTCTAAGGACATTCTACAAATGTGAATTGAGTTGTCAAGAGGTAGTAGGAGCGAATTATCGTAGATGTGCAAAATAAATTTGTTCCCGTCGAAGGTGCCTGGCTCTACCAAGGGTGCAATAATGACAAGGAAAATGGAGCATGTAAGCAAGTTCCACGCGACATACGGCGGACTAGAACTAATAACAGCTTGTCACTCTACCTAGTCCCAAAAATCATCTAATCAATTTTGAAATTCTAGCCAGGGGTTTTTACTTGCTAATTTTGGTTTGTTTGGATGTTTCCTTCACAAATCTTAAGTCAGCAGAACATTCCGTCCGAAATCCAACCGAATTCAAGATCACCCCTTTTATAAAAGGTACGTGATGCCTCGTTTATTGACGAGTCTTCTGATGTTTGAAATTATATGTGCTTTATGAGGTTACACACGGATAAATTCAGTGTTTCTTGTGGCAAATGTTTAAGTTATTGCCGTTCTGTAAGAAATTCTGTTGGATGGCTTTTACCATATGACCACAAGGATGCTCTTCATGAATGGTACGACAGATGACTGCCGCAGAAACTGACGGTCGTATATTGACGACAGCTAGCTCACGATTACAGATCTGACGATCCAAACAAAATCACATACGCATGGAGATCCTAAACTTTTACAAACTTTTTGAAAGGTATGAGATTCCGTTTTGCTACTTTGCTTGTGCTTGAGAGACATTTTTCTCATTTTAAAATGCAACTGTTCCAAGTCACATGGTCTGATGGCCATTAGAACCTTATACTCTCTGTGGTGGTCTGGAAATAAGACCTGCTTCATTCATAAAATCTGTGATCGTTTACAAACTGCCATCTTCCGTAGAACCGGTTTTCATACGTTGCATCCTCATTACAAACGCACAAAATCGATCAGCCAAACAGATATGATCTATAGAATCCTTTCCACTGTATGAAATAAATCCTCCTGCGACTGTGTAAGCTAAAAGACAAAAGAGAAACCACCACCATACGGTATTCTAAAGGTTCCACTCCATGTGCTGACCTCAGCTGTCTCATTGTAAAGTTCAGCATAACGGGCGAAACCGAAGTTCCGTTTTATCATGCCAAACAGGGGGGCTTGTCGTGCAACTGGACGCTCAAGGTATGCCATAAGAGCTAGACAAATTTAGCGAGGGGTTTTACGTGAAGCTGTGCGCCGCTTTCCAATAAACGAGATTGTACCTCCAACAGTCGACAGACAGAAATGAAAATACCGTGAATGAGGGCGATATCAAGCATCAAGGGATAAAATACTCTAGATGATTGATTAAATGAAGTGTCTCCACCTGAAATCAGGATGTGGGCGAGCAACTCATCACGGAACATCCCTTATGGTAAACACCCATGTTCCACGTGATTAATGTAAGGGCAGAGAAAATTAAAGGCGGATGTTCTCTTGCCATATATATGCATGTGTCTACTGGACAGAAGCCTTGTTAAAAGCTGACAACTCTTCTGTATTAGCAAAGCCTAATCGATATTTGACCATCATGTTGCTGGAGACTGGTACCGCCCGTTGTTCTCACTACTGTGAGACGAAGATGATAATAAGCGTTGGATTCGAATCAACACGAAATATGTTCTAACGAGCACCATAAAGCGTTGGACTAAATGTACTTGCAACCATAGTTCCGCAAGGGCTTATATCATCAAAAAGATACATAAGTTACATAGGTAATAGTGCGTATATTCCGTTTGTTCCACACCGATATCATTGCAAACTTCCAAATAAAACGTTGACGCATATGCATTTTAGTTTTTGAAAATGAGCTGGGAAATATGTTAATTAGATATCAACTTAGCCTCCCTTGTGAATAAGACATGGTATAGGAGTTCGATGAAAGGGGAATGTGAAAAAATACTGGTTATTGTCGTGGTTGGACCTCGCGGAATCAGTCTATTTATATCGGTCTTGTACGGTGTGACTGTCATTCTGTTGTGTTGCATCGAGAATAATTACGAGGAAAGTCAATCAAAATTGAAATTCTCGACGTTTTGCAGTGACTGGAATTATAAGGCCAGTCGGTTATTCCTGACAAAACCGGGCTATATATTAATTGTGAATTTCTAAACCAAACCAAGAACCAGCAAAAAATGTAGAAGACTTTTTTGCGGACAGAAAACACCCAGATGAACCCACTGGGATGATAAACGTTTACTATCTAGATTTCCCATACTGTAAGATATCTCAAGGCATAAACGGGGTAGAATAAAACAGATAAACTTTTTAAACATGGAAAATCACATTTATATATCCCGGTCTCATGTTGGTTGCAACCTGGTCCAAACATCCAGGTCCTTACCGGGTTCAGGCAAAACACAAGATTTTCGCAACTAGTGACTCTCAATGAAGTCATAGTAATTTTCATGGGACAATCGTAGACGCTTTGTCTCTAGAACTGAAACTTATTGGAAGCCAGTCTTGAACAGAGTCCTCTGTTTACGGAGGTGTGGTTCAGTTTAATCAAGGTGAGGTTTATAGTTATACAAAGTTTGCGGTCTTCTCCCTTGCACTGGGGCTTAGGTCGTTGGTTGATGCGTCGAAGAACGGTATTCAAATGTGTTTCGTCTAGAAGAATGCAGAACTCAAAGGAGTCAGACAAAGTTCCACTTATCACATCAACGTTTTAATCTGGAAAACTTAGTTTGTTCACCAATATTGGCAAGGACTCACTTAGTAATAATTCAAAAACCGAACCACAACAAACCGCTTGTTGCGAATTCTGTAATACGGATGTACTGCCTAAACGGCACCCTTCGCTTCCTGAGGTTTCATCAATTCACTGGTGACTTTGAACATACAAAACTACTACGACAAATATAATGCGCAGAATGAAGTATGGGAACCTTATTCATTAGCACAGAAAAAAACTATAGGTAGGGGTGAAGCACGCAAATTTCTGGGTAGGAGGGCCAAAATTATTTTTCGGTTGAATGAACAGCCAGCAAGGCAGCTGGACTCCACTTCTGAAGTACGTAGTACCACTCACACCAGAACTACGTATTCTACGTCACTTGTTTAGTGTTGGTAAGCTCCTCAGCTGGCCACTTTTGAGGATACCTCCTATATGACCTCCGCTCCGAGCACAGTACACCAGCACTAAGAACTTCAAGATTCCTTTGTAGATTAAGTAGCTTTAGAATCACTGGATGCATTCAGCAAATTCAAATCTTTTAACGAAGGTCAGGAATGGCGCAGCTGCAGGAACAGCCACAGCTTGCATGCACTATATGTATATACATATACCCAAGGTCCCTATTCATCTTGGTGGAGTACCCACACTAAGCGCCAGGTTTAATGAATGCCTCACAGCAATAACTGTGTTGGGCGGAAAGCGATATGAGGAAATGTTTGAGGTTGTTTCGATCGTCACACAAACATATAAAAAGTTACGTAATTACATTTCCATACTACAGTGACAACAGTGGAAGCAAACCACCCTTATTTCTTCAGATTTATACCGAATAAATTACTTTTATATGGTTGGACACGCGGTCAAGCGACAAATTTTCGTGTCAATACCCATTCTGCATGGAGTTTATTAGATTAGTTTGGTGAGATGTGTGCATCCGTAAAATGATATCAGTCCGTGGGTGTGTGGAAGTGAATAGTTTAGTTCCTTCGTGAAGCGCTGTCTTCACGAAAAGCTGGAAACTTCAGTGGAAAAATCTTGCATGCACCACCAAACCGAAGGCATCGGATATTGCGAAGCAGCTAAAGGGACACAAACTAGCCTTAGAAGTCACAAGATATCGGGAAAAACAGCTTGACTAGAAGATCATTACTGAAAAAACTTCATTACTCAAAAACAGACTAGTCCAAACAGTTTTTTAAGCACATCGTGCTCAGTGGACAGTGGCATCACCTCTTGGGTGGGAGATGCTACTCTCATCTTAGGTAGAACACGTATTCCGAATAGTTCGGACTATCGAGTAAATTTTCACAACTGACGGAAAAACCGACCGCTTTCAGGTGAATCTTCTACCTGAGACAGTGCAGTGGTCATGACTCCATGATTTCCGAGACAATTCTGCACACCGTCTTCTTCGGCCTCAGTAACCCTGTGTACGCACTAACAAGTACCATAGATTGTATCACACACTTCGGCGTCAACGTTTCTTAGCAGATGGGGGTAATCGGTCCTGTTTGACTGTTTTTTCCCAGCTAGTGCGCGTTCTCCATTCGTTAGGATTAATCAAATGGGAATAAAATGAACGTTTGGCCTTAGTGCCTAATGAGGGACTTTGGTGAGTGACAGCCCTAATTAAGCCGGTCTCCTTGTCGCATCGGTCGATTTAGCAGAAACCGTAGTGCGCAAAACTATCACACGTGGGCTTTCTATAGATTTTTCTGCCTTCCCCAGACGCACAAGTCAGGCCGGTCAACTAACAGGGGCTCCATTATAGTTGTTGCTACGTCTTGACCAGTTCCTTGGGGTAAACCAGTCAGGCGCTGTTGACGCACCTTGAAACACTAAATATTTTCGAATAGTCATGTGTTTAGAAACTGGAATGTTCCATGGACAACGTGTTAAGAACATTCACTCGGAGCGCACATGGAATCAATGAATAGAAATTGCCTAGCCAGAAATGCTGCCATTATGGCTTTCATGACCTGACGGAAAACTTACCTGAATAATACATATAGTATTTTAACTCAACGCGAGGCACCGTCGACCTTCAAAAAGAGACAACTCGTCAGAATTCTCCCGTCAGACGTGCCGACAATTTTATGGGAAACGGTATGGAAACTGAACTTATCACTGCCCTTCCAGTAAACAGGAAATATTGCAGTGACTTTAAACTGCTTAACTCAGGCATACAAGATCGTTAAATCTCTTCGGTTTCTTTCACACGCACACAAATATCCCCGTTTGATTCTAGAATGACTAATATGTCCAACTCCAAAATGTCTGACTTTGTCTTATCACATCAACGATTAGTGTTTGGTTTCTCCACAAACCGACAAACCCAACGACAAATGATTTTCCGGTCAAAGTACCGGCAAAATATTTAGGCAGAATGCCCCTGTTCACGTTTTGCAAGAAGGAGGGAAGACAAATAATACGAGATGTTAGCATTTCACTGAGTTTAATCAGCCGCACGCACAGAACCGGCAGGAATATGCTAAACCATGATATGGAGACAGCGTCAAGCCACACAGTGTTTCAAAACGGTGGAGTTTCCACTAGCAGTTTTTTGGCAACCAACCCAAATGAGAAGGCCTTTTTGTGTACGTCAGTCAAATGAATGAACTTTACTGACCGAATCCAGTGGTGATAAAAAAAATAAAAAAATACTGCAACAACGGTGGAGAATTTGATGTCCGTCCTTGGGCACTGGTCACCTGTGTTGATGTTCAGCCAGTCCAATGGCTCCGGTAGTTCATCGATCACGAGGGCAGCAAATCAAGTTAAAAAATCAATAAGTTATCATACGTGGTATTGAAAGATCCAGTGTTCCCGTACACATAACTTCGCTAGCTACTTTTTGATGAAAGGGCTTCTTTAAATCTCAGAGTCATTCGACTTCATTTTACAAGTAACACTACCAATGTCGTCTTTGGGTCGATCACATGACGCGTCGGGACCAAATGTTTAACGATGATCCTGGATTCCGCCTACTGGTTTGAGTTTTGTAGATGTCCTGCGTCGTTGAATTCGATGGTCCCTACAGACTATGCACAGATGTCCGCTGGTTTAGTCGCTGTACTGTTCTGCCTGAATAGATGTTGAAAAAAATACCCGGGTGACTGTTTTCCCGATTCATGTTTAAGGACGGTGGAAAAGGACTCTTTTGAAGTCTAACGGACCCCAGACAGAGCATTTGTTAGATAGATAAACAGCAATAGAAGGAGAATTGGTATATACCTAAAATAGTTCCTGCCTTCCAAAGCTGTCGCATCTGAATTGGGTAATCATCGGGGTATTATTTTAATCATTATTGGTTTTAAGTTGCTCACGGGTACTATCCTAGGCAGTCTTACTGACACTCACGAGAGGCAGATTCGTTAAAACCAAGCAGGGTTCCCTCCATGGCGTGGACGCATTGAGCAAACTTTCCGAAAAAATTTAGGAACACAACCACACACAGAACTGTTGCCTTTTCAGATCCAGAAGCAGCTTTCGACTCGGTTGGTCGCGCTGTCCGTACTTCAAAGGTGTGCCAAATTTTCTGGTCTACTATCTACGTTCCGGATTTCCAACATCTTTTGTTGTGTAAGGAGTACTTTCCTGCGTTCATCAGCAAGAGTGGTATCCGTCAGGATTGCTCTTGTTTCCCTCCTTTTCATCATCGTAATCGAATGATTTATCAAAACCTAATTGTCTGTCTTTTACATCAGGTGTGGGACTTTTTATGGGAGAAAACGTCAAAGGCCTGGTGTGTGAAGACGGTAGTGAACTGATTGTTTCAGATTTCGCCTAGATTCAAATTGTCCAAAAATTTAAACAATGTTGGTCTGCGTTTTGATACCAAACTTTCATCTCCAAAGTACAGATGACTAGAACCAAAGTTGGTTACGACATTGGAACTACTAGAGGACGCAGGCAGATTTACCTGCTGACAAAATAAAGATCTAAAGATATATTCTGATTTGCTCCAGCTTACACATCTTTAAGGTTCAGCTGATACCAGTCTGTTGGTGAAAGCTATGGTATGCAGTGCGGTAGTTCATCCTCTGCTGCTTTACGGATGTATAGCCTGGTGGCCGCATGTTTTCATCGGTACCTTGAGACTATTGCACACTAATTCTGGAAACCTCGGAGTAGCATTGTTAAAGTAATGCTTTTTTGACAACAGATCGGCTAGTTATCCAATTGTTAAATCTATTGGACTGAATCAGACTCCATGGCTTGGTCATATGCTACAGGTCAGGTGGTAGATTGTTTCGCCATGCACTGTTTGCTGAGAAAGGTTGTGTCAGAAAGCTACCACAAGATGGACAACGCTTGGTCAGGTTTTTGATGCACTGGTGCGTGTCGTCTGCGAGGTTGTGATATCAGTGACAACCACAATTAAAATTATCTACAAAGTCACAAGTGACGGCGTTGTATTTAGTTTATTGCTTCTAACCCTTAACGTACTGTTCTTTTCTGTTTTATCCTTTATACTTATATTGCACTCTCTATCCGACGATGTGATGACCGTAACTACTGCATATACGCACAAAATTTACAGGTGTCAAACTAACTGACTGACTGACCAACATAGACGCCGCTGAGACTGAAATTAAACCGGCAAGTGATACTTTGAACGAAATTTTCCTGCAAATCGGACTAAGAGAATCCTATATCGATCCGTTTAGTTCCCGAAATATTAAGTAGGTGGGAAGATAAGTACATACCAAAATGTGGTGAATCCCATTGACTGGATTTCTCTTCTCAAACGACATTCAAAGATGCAAATCATTTTCGGTGCTCCACATACGAGCCCAGCACTTTATTGTGGCTTAGAATGCACACCACTGACAGTTTCTTACAGCCAGTGGCCATATGAGTTTCCCTAAGAGACTGCTGCTCCTCTTGAGGTGATTCATTTGAAAAAAATACCTTCCGTTCTTTAGTCATGGGCTTTCACAAAGCCAAGCTAGTAAGCTACTGGTGCAAAGAATTAACTTTTCGGTACCGCGACACAGTGTCATTCCCATGCCAATTTTAATGTAACACCTAGTCGCTAAGTGACATAGCAGAATAACTTTCAGCGATCTGGTGAACCGTAAATAGAATGAGATTGTCTGTGTGGCTAAGCCTTTGGAGAATGTGCCACGACTTTGAAGATCATGGAATATGCAGGGTTTGAAAGGCATGCAGTGCGCGAAATTAGTTCAGTACATAACTGAAGGAATTATTGGAAGGTTGGCGGAAAAGCACTGTTTACGGCCATTTTAATCGAGTAAAAAATTGTAAAACTGCGCTAAAATATTTAGTTAGATGTCCAACTCGGTTCCTTAAAACAAACTGATAGATCAGACTGAAATATTTCTAATTACTTTTTTCATAACTCAGCCCTCGAATGATGCTTTTTGCGTGCAGACAAAGTGGTCAAAAGTCTTGGAAATTCACTCTGCCTACAAACTGGATGTACAGGTCATGGAAGATCGCAGTTTGCTGCGTCACTGGTTTGTTAATTACCAGCTCCTTTTAGGAAGCGCAAAGGGTGTTGTGGGTCAGTGCGGTCCAATTTCTATAAAAACAGTCTTCTATCCTTCTGTAGGCTTTTGCGTATGTTGTAGATTGTCAAGTCCTTCGGATGCAACCGCAATACAGGATAGATGAAGCAAACTACGATAGCAAAGTTGTTATCAAACTTTGGAAAGCCCGATCACATTATCTATTTTGTTCTACTAGGGGCTTATCAGACTGGCGTAGATAGATGAAGAAAGTTACCCTGTGGTCAGAAGTTTAATGCCCCCACGCTTCAGAAAAAGCCAGTTAGTTTGCGTAGCTGGTAAATTTCCGCCATATTGAATACTAAATTCCCTATCAAATAAAGGTAATTTCGAATTAGTGATGAAGTCTTTATAATCAGTAAAGTTTGAAACTCTGTGCTGTATAGGCGACTCTACGACAAAAAATCGCTGCTGAATTAACCGTTTTTCCCGGAATAGCCGGTCTTTTTTCGGTAAAAACAACAAGCTGCTGAAATAGTCTGCCATGTAGTTAGATTCGCATTAAGTCGTATTTTGAAGAAAGTGGCTCTGTGTCAGTTATTTTGCTCTGTTCATTTGCGGATACCCGAGAAGCATATACGGTGTCCAGTTGTTTGGTATCCACGATTGTTTTTGTAGTTGTGCTTTACGTTCTGAGCAAAATGTATACGACTCCAGCTACAATAAACCTATCACTTTCGACTAAAAATATTTTTTGGCTTCCGCTAAAATTATTTGGTCAGATATGTGTAAAACTGAAGAAATGATTCCATGAGGAACTTAATACAATGGTTTTGAACAGAAACTAGTTAGATCCCTTAGTAAACGGCCCAAAGGGACCAAGAACAAAGGTAGCTATTGAAAAATACAATTGTTTACTTCCAACGTCAGATCTCTTAATGGTTGCTGACTGGTTTTAATCGACGGATTAACGACATACTATTTTGCATGATAATTAAGGTGTCCCCGTCGCAGGTAGAACAGATAGTCTTCCAGACAGTGTCCACAAATAAGTAGTACCACGTTCACACATAAGAGATATTAGGCATAAAGAAAATTGTCAATGCGTTTTTAAGTACAGTGATGAAGATAGCATTAAGCTGGACCACTTAATTATTTAGCCCGCGTGTGGATAAATATGGATGTTGGAGGTGGGTGTTGTGCTGTCTTCATATTCTTCAGTATCATGTCATTGAATAAAATCAGAAAGCTTCAGCCGTTATTCTTTCTTACAGTCACTCTTTCTGAGTGATCCAATGTAATTTTCAAATATTTGGAAGCGGAACTACTTACACAAACTTCAAACAGACCATGCAGTTATTGCAGAAAATGAAAAACAATATAATGTTGCCTCCGGTTCATTAGAAGTGAACGCCAAATGTAGCACCATGCTATAGATTATCTTCTTGTGTGGGAATAACAAATATTTCCCCGCCCTTGTTGGCCACTTTCCGCCATGCAGCTTGATTTATAGAAACTTGTCTGCCCCTGACTGAATGGTAACCATTCCCCCCAGAACAGAATTGGAGCTCCTTTCCGGGTGATCAGGGTAAATCTGGGATAAAAAATGCAATTAACATGACTCTTTTTGACGCACAATATCTAGGGCATAAACTGTATGATGGGCACAGATACTTTTGTTGTCCCATCTTCTTGCTCACATTCTCTGTACTTTTAGACGTTTGGTTTGTTCCTCCCCGTGCAACATCATTCATAAATGCCCTGAAAATGGGAGGCGGGAGGGAGACTCCGATTGTGAGCTACCATAATTTATGAGGATGTAACAGACACTGGTTGACCAATATTAGTACATTTCCAGATATGTGTGCGCAGTCCACAAGTGCGCAAGTATCACTGCCGATAACAACAAAATATCTGCGTGGGAATCGATCAAATTAGCAAACGGCATAACAGTCATTTGTCAGATTAATAATTTAGCTCACGGGCGCAATTACTTTGGTGTCCCTCTCCTATCCTGTGTGTGAGCACTGCTGGACAGAGGATGCGGGGAAACGTTTATTAAATGCGGTGATTTCCCAAAGTCAAAGTTGCATCTTGATTGTTGCACACACATCGGATGGCCTAGACAGTATTTGCGAAGTTACCGTACGTATGTGCGGCTGGTTCCATTTTCAGTGTGTACAAGATGATCCATTAGAATTGTTGAATGGGATGCCTCATTATCTGATAAAGATAGGATAAGAGACCTTACGTGCTTGGTAGCATAACGTGGGATCTTGTTTATCAAACAGATGAAGAAAGAAACCGATGAATTCATTAAATAAAGGAGGAGTTATTAAACATTTAAAATATATAATCGTACAGGACAGGAGGAAAGCTGATTTACTTTAAATCACTTTAGCTTTACACAGGCTGAAGAATATCGATAGATGATGCTTGTTCAACAATGATTTTTCTTCGCAGTTACGCTAATTCATACACGAATATTATTGTACCTTCAATTCTTTCGTTGAGTCTCACGACTTATTTTTGGCTGGAATTATATCTTAAGTATCTCAGAATTTCACTTAAGGTTCCATTGCTTTTCAATACCTTTCCTATAAAGTAGGCCGGTAATTATATTTTGCGTCTGATCTCGGTTCTCGCATGTAAACAAAGAGGCTTCTTGTCATATGAAGTCCCCTGAGAACTATTCGGCAACCAACGTTATCCAAAATGTGCAACATTTTCAAAAAATCTATTCACATGTTTAGGCATACTTCTGCACGATTACGCATCCATAATAAATTACTTGTTTATGCCAATTGGGCACACCGTATGTGTCAAGCGTACTTACTTATTTATACCCAACTTACTTTTGGCTTCACTTTAGAATGACTATTATATCTGATTTATCAAAGCATGTCACGACCTAGTGAAGCCAGAACGTCAGAGCTAATGTCGAGAGATGAGCCAAGGCGTAGCAACACATTGATACGTAACCTATTTTTGTTCATTTTGCTTGTCTAGCGCTTCAACAGATGAATGCAGAGTATCTTGGCAGTCTGGTATATTGTGCAGTTTGCAAAAGTGAACCGAGTACGGTAAGGATGTGTGCACCCAGATTTCAATAGTACCTATAATAAAGCCGATTATATTGCGATTGAAGAAAACAAGAAACAGTAACAAACTCAAAGACGATTGACTTTTAAATTAGAATAGAATTACTTGCTACTCTTATGTTGCATTTCCTGCAAAATATAGATATTGTTCCCTGTTTAATTCACAGCCATTCATCTCAAATGCTTTAATGCATTTCGTTGCCGGGTTCAGCTAAGTTTCAGGGCATAAACAGTGCACATTTTAGACTTCTCAGAAGTTCGAACTTCTAATCTTTGTCACAAATGTATACCATTAACTATGGACGAAAATGGTGCACATACTCCGGTGGTAAACCTGACCACACATGTACCGTGTAACCGCCATCCGCCTTACTGGTTACCGTTTCCTGGGCCGATGTTTTAGGGGTAGGTTTAAGTAGGTATTATATTTATTCATAGAAAGTGACTATCTTTGGCCTGAGTTTCGAAAATGGTACTAGCTTAACGTGTCGATAATCCATAACATCATGAGAAAACACTCAAAACTGGTGAGTTTGTGCACGCCATAGGGACTAGTTAAATGCACAAGTGGTCGAGCTTTTGATCAACGCACCTTCGTGTCTGAGGTTAAATCGAGTTTTACCGCTAAGAGTTTGAGCTACATCGAGAGACGCTGTCCAGTTAATCCAAGCGCTTCCAGGCCAGCTGTTGGATTTGAGATGAGGGTAAGAACTCATGTGTGATTCATCCAAAACGCATCTGTTATCACATGTTCAAAAATGTTAGGTTGGATTGCAAGTGATGTAAATGTGGCGTTTCCAACTTAGAAAAGTAATTAGGCTTCGAAACGAAGAAGAGCCGTGTTGTTATTCACTAAGTAAGGTCTGACTGAAAATTCTAATTTTTTGTAAGAATAGTGAAGCGATAAATACATTCTGAAAGTTTCTTTAGAATACTGAAAGTTGAAAATGTCTTCATCGATGAGACAAACTTACGAAAGCAGCGTTTTTGTTTTGTATCCCTGCAACCGGAACAAATCTACCTGGGATGATCCTTCGATGAATAGCAAAGAGAATGTGGACACTCTCTTTACTTGTCCATTTTTTAGATGGTCACTTCTATTCCAAAGACAAATTAGCTCCGGAACTCAAAAAGTGACACTAATTGGCAGTCATCAACCCTCGGTAGACTTTGACGCGGAATACTTCAGTTTGAAGGGACGCACTTGTCGCGTGGGCACAAATTGCAAAAAAAAAAAAAACTAAAAGGTCAGTCCCATTTAACCTCTGAATATTAAAGTTATCTCTGGCGCTTACAGAACTGGTTTTGACTTCGCGGGCTAATTTGGTCGCTTTACCAACATTCTCGACCAGACTTCAGATTTTTTTCGGGAATCCCCTGGGAACAGCTGACGCTAGAAAATTCCCTTTCACATTTGTGTAACCTATTGCTTATGTCAAATCGATCATTACAAACTACCGGTAAA
The DNA here is from genome assembly GCA_004794785.1 of Opisthorchis felineus. Classification (NCBI taxonomy): domain Eukaryota; kingdom Metazoa; phylum Platyhelminthes; class Trematoda; order Opisthorchiida; family Opisthorchiidae; genus Opisthorchis; species Opisthorchis felineus. The sequence continues at coordinate 1,067,589 of SJOL01008033.1, read as the reverse complement.
AAGGAAGAGGAGAACAATAGAAATAATAAGTTTGCCTGCTTGGATAAGATCAACTAGTGTCTGATTAGAGTACCTTCGATGATCCTGGACGATTACTATCGGTGCCAGAGCATTTGCCTTAAGTACACAAAGCAGATGTAATCTGTTTTAAATGGAGCAACACTGCGCTGTTTCTTGAGGATGCTACCGATCAGGTAGATGTAGCAGTATCGTCCTTCAGAGTTTTACATTACGGAATGCTAACCCAAACGGTAGGCGGAACCATGTATTGGACACATCTGTTCAGGATTTACTATAATTACTTTGTTGTGACCATTTGGAAACACCAGACCTAGAATTTAGAAATTCAGAGCGGTTCAATAAGAAGTGATGGAACTTTTATCTAATTCAAAACATTTGTATCCCTGGAGTAAACTGAATAATACAGAGGGTAAACGGACACCTACATCTCGCACTGGCCCCTCGGAACCGAATGACCAATAACAAACAATTCATGTTTATGAGGGTGCCGCTGTGAGAAAACTAGCAAACAATGGGTAACAGTAAACAGACAAAATGTCAAGGTAACTGAGTGTTGTTAATTTCACTTGGTCCGTGGCAGTCTTACACTAAAAAACAGCTGTTTCCGAATGCACAGCCTGAGTTCAAATATTGGCAGCAATTGTTTCGGTGAAATTTACTAAGCATGACCCTTGCTTGGTGAGGCAGGATCATGCAAGCTGATGAAATAACCAGAGTTACCTGTCAACAACACATGTCAACTAAATGATGACGGTGAGAGCTTTCGACCATTAGCAGGCGGTAGGTTGGGTTTCGCAACTTAATTTTGCACCTAGATGGGAACATGTTCTTATCGATTTCCCCAATATAAGTTGCACTGCAGCTATATGTGAACGGATATATACAATGCGTATTTGCATCAATTGATTCCATCTCCTGAAAGAGGATAATGATAATCTCCGAGCCCAGCTGACTACTCGCAGTTGCAAACCCTTTGTAATTTGCGGAAAAGCGCTTGATAGTTTTAACCAGTCGTCTTTTTCCTTCATAAGTAGTCTCCAAGTAGATAGACTTTTTCGTCACCGTTTCACGCTTCACCCCTGGTATTCTTACTCCCATCTGTCACTTGATCAACTGCAATTGGTATTCGTTCTCTTCAAAGATCTTGGTTGAATTTCCAAGTTCTTGATCCGTACACTCTAACATGTAGATTCTATGTGCCCTGTTTGGATGGCACAGCTCTTTTACTTCAACCCACTGAAACCAGAAAAATGCATGTACTTTCCGGACCAGATAAGCCTTATATAGACTGTATTCAGATGATCTGTTCCCCCTTGATGCATGTAAAATGTCCAGGTGAGTTGACTTCTTCCTCGAGCGTAACAGAAAAACTTATGTTAACCGTATTCAATATTCAAACAAACTTACTTATGTGCTTCTTATCCTTACCAGCGCATTATCTGTGCATCATTTGTATTAGGACAACGTTGACATTCACTCGGCCAAGCATTTTTCAATAATGACCATGTAGAACCGAGCACAACGGAGTACCCAACGCTACGCCATCAATCTGTTTGCATGTTAGATCGGCCGAGTTTCTCAGGCTGACCAATGTTAATCACAGATGAACTGTAATAAGGACAAACACTTGTACTGAGCTCACCGGATTTCGGAACAGATTAGCTTCACTTGTGGAACGAAAACTCGACTAAAAAGTTCCAAATTTCCTCAGATCTTCAAGAGAGTATAAGTGGCTTAGAAAAACGAATAATATGCACGAAGGTTGAACCTTCCAAATGACGAGCCAGCCAGCATGTGGCCACATGAAGTGAACCCACTCGCATAAAAAATACCCCTCTAATATAGGTAAGTGTCAGGTAAAACGTAGCTAATGAACCAGTTTTGGCAAAGGGGTTTAGTCTTCAACTACCAGCCGGGAGGTCCCAGAAAACCTCCACGGAAGTTGGCTAGATGTGTACTTATTAAGGGTGAGAAAATTCTCGGCGTACAGGGTTCATAGGCACTCGTGCAGACATATCTGTATGCACGCGCCCGGCTTGAAATGACAAATCGAGAGCTGTACATTTATTTTAATCTTATGAGTGTCAGATTTATTGACAAGGCTTGATATCAGTTCTCTCCGCCATAATTCTCTTAAAATTCTCTGGAGCCAGGGAGTGAAACGAATACAACTGAATAAGCGACGGTCATAAATGAAACATATAACAATCATTTTGCGAAAGTGATTCGTGAGTCTGGTGTTCAAACAGTTTCTACGAAATACAACTGCGTTCTTATTAAAATCCATGTACTGTAAGGCACCAAAAGCTAACTGGCTTGCGCAATGCATTTAGCATATCTTGATATCATCATGCGCAACAAGTGCTTTTGACAGAGTGTATCAATGTTGATTTTTTTGTCATTCTTTTTAGAGTTAGGTGCTTTTTCGATGCTATAGACTTAAAAAACAGGAAAAGAACTAATTTTACCCACTCCGACTGACTCCTCCTCTCGAGAGAAGTTAATTTTCCCCGTTTGTTGTTTCTGATACTGAAAAGGCAAACTCAAACAGCAGTCGTGGCTTGTGTCTATGACTTATGCACGTAATTAGACGGTGGAAAACCACACACAGGAGACCGCAAGGACGCAACAGTTCGAACTGACAACCCGTAAGACATTTGGTTATATTGCAGCTAACATTCAGTTGTTTCTGAATGCAAGTGTCATATGAGCCATTGTCCCTATTCGCCTAGACCTGACAACCATCTGTCGTTATATTTCATGATTCCAACTGTTGTTCTCCCCGGGGACAGTGTTAGTAATATTTCGCGAGACATATGTTTAACAGACAGTGCCAATTTGAGCTTACTGAGGTACTGAATTCCATCTTCCTGGTTGTTAGATTTTGTGCATGTGTGTTTACCTTCATAGCTAATTCGTCAGTAACAACCATCAGTCATTAAAACAGACATTCAAGTTCGAGCGATATGAAACGCAGCAAACGGAATGCGTACTACATTTCTCATTTGATATACATTTATGTGTGCACACTGTTGATTGAAGATTTGCCTTCACTTTGTCTTCCCTTATCTCGGTCTCTGAGTATACAAATTCACATATTCATATTTTCCCGGTATGGAGAGAAATCCTGACCGGGCAAGTGAGTAGCGGGTAGTTGCACTTAACGAATAAGAATTCGGATGTCTACAAAATAAAATAGTACAGATTAGCAAACAAAATCTTAGAAGTTAGGTCTCATTCAGCTGAACAACAAAGCTGATTACAAAACTAGCGTCAAAAGAGAAAATTAAGTCAACAGTATGCTGTAGCTTGAAGTACATTGTAAAATAATAATGAAACACCTCACTGAAATTCATGGAGAATTTCTTCCATTGGTTCGCGACAGAAAGCCCTTCCCGATTCTGTTCACTGGATGTAACCAGTGTAGCGGTTTTGACCTCTTTCACAATTTTAGTGAACCATTACATAACGGGCGACATCTGTTTCTAGGAAATGTTTCTTCTCCAACCTCGACCTATCCTAACGCACTTCCTTCCACGTAACAGTGAATTTATGGGCCACCAAACTAGATGGCTGAAAAATTCCTAGCAGATCTATACTGCATAATTTTTGGAGTGATATGAATGCGCACTTTGCAAGTAGTGCCTTTTCGGAAGAGAACTGCATGCAAATGCCCCGTCCGCCAAGTACCCTCTGCGGTATGAAGTGAAGTTCCCAAGTTGGTATGTATGCAGTTTTCCTTTCCAACTCACTTCATTGTAGGATAAAAATCTATTAAACCAAACGAAGAAGCAGATTTCTTTGCCTCATTAGTCAGAGGCAGTTGCTGAATCAAATTCAAAATTGTATTACATCTATTATTTTGTTTGACTCTTTGTTTATTTCGACTGTGCTCACAATCCACGGCGTTGCAACCGAAGTGTACTTTATCTTACAAATAATTGGGCATACATATGTTTACTTTGAGATTTACACGTATTTGCATGAGAATATTCCTCCAGATGACGTTGTGTAAATAATTATCCATAACTTTACGATTTCCAAGATTATTGACACACACGCAAAACAGACGGAGAGAAAGGCAAACAGAGTGCAAATCACACTACCTAATAGATGCTCGCACTATCAAGAGGACTACATGATGTGGTAGCAATTATGCATGTTAATTGGCTTCTCCATCGACTCTTGAAGATCATTGGTCGAGATTTGGTTTTGAAAACACTTAAAGATCGAATAAAATCAACGTTTGACTGAAAATTTAGTCTTGATTTACTCAGCGGGTGACTGAATTGGTAAAAATATCTTTAGAAGGATACTACTGTCTGCAGTAGTAGTAGTTGCAGTCCCATTTAGAAAGACTACAAATATGCACCGGGTCACATATCGAGCAATAGTGCACAGAATTTGCAGTGGAACGCTAAGATTAGCGAACATATCAAAGCTTCATCCGATTTTCCTCTTTTCCGATAATATTCGTCTCTAAAACTAACGTGAGTATCTTCCTAATTGTACATAAACTTTTCGCATGCATGAACCAAACCTCCTAATTAGTCGTCAGTAAATGTAAATTTTGTTGATGTTTTCGAAAAAACCTCGAGCTCACTGCCCTGGAGTCTGCAACTCTCTGTGATCATCCTTTCTTGATACACCTACTCACTACCAGTGAAGAGATGTTGGAACTAGACTCTGTGGTGTAGAATTAGATATCTCGAGTGGACTGAAAAAACACCCAAATACCAGAAAACCTACTGAGGTGATGACAGTGCCTACTAGATTTTCACCTAAAGAATTTGGTCATCAACCCAAAAAACCTTTAAGGATAAGGGGGCTACATATGCGTTATAAGTTAGCCCTCTTTAATACACCATGCTGGTTCTATAGCTACCAAGTAACAACGAATGACGCTCTCTAGTATATCACTTCGTCCATTTCTCCTTAAAAAAGTAAAATGTTTTTACCCAAAAAATTTACATTCCCATTAAAACAATAAGTAAAGCTTTGGCAAAAGCAACCGTTTTATTGAGAAGGATTTTTTCCGACCACGCCATGGAGGAAAATGACCATTGTAACCATATATAACAATTTTTATATCCATAAATTCATGGTGCGTCTCACCTGCTGTTGATAAAAAATAAAATAAAAAATAGAAAATCAATGATTGGTGATGGAAGTGTTCAGCGATCACATATCAGAAAATTAACGGTGAATATGAATGTTTTCAACCCACCAACGTTCACCGTTGTCCGTGACAGTGAAGTAGTAGCAAGTCCACATTGATCAAGCATTGGTGGGGCACCAGGCCAGCGATCTCCAGTTGACAACCACAGGACGAAACTTCGTAGCATGGACTTGTTGCAAAATTATTCGTTAAGAAGAACCATTTATTTTTTGTTGATGTTGTAACGTCCAATATGACTGGTAAACAACTTATGCTCTAAGTAAACGCTAGACAAACTAAGCAAGTTTTCAGTCGCTTGAAACCGGGTATGCATGGAAGACCAGTCACAAACCATATGATATACCTTCGGGATATTAAGTAAAACATAAAATAATTGTCATCCTCTTGTTTGCCTGACGTTCGAACCACCTTTACATTACTGCTATTGTTAACATGCCTCTTCTAACAGCTATAAAGCACAAGCCATCCAGGCGGCCTTTTCCGTGTGAAGTAATTTTTTTCATCTCGCCTGGCGCAAGTGTCACCATTCTTGGCGCATTGGCGTTTGTTGTTATTTGCTTACTATTTTAATGAGGTATTATTCCATGAACTGAAAACCCAATTCGTTGGAATTTTCGGCTTCCCAAGGAGGAAAACACAGTGGTATTTCTTCCTTGAGCTCAGACATTTGCCATACAGTAACTTGTGTTGTGTAGGTCATTGGTTCTGAGATGGATGCAGCTCGAAGTCCAGGGCTTTCGAGGACTGTTTGGATACCCTTATTGTATGGCTAGACGGCCTGTGCAGTGTACGGTAAGGCAAAATGGCGCAAAAAAACAGTAAATGAGATGATGAAACGCACAGTAATTGAAACATCACCCTCTGCCTTTCAAAGAAACAGTGAAGGCAATCTGAGGTGATTTTATGCCAAGATATATATATTTGAGTAAGCTTGTGCTGTACTTATCGGTTCGCTTTTTCTTGTAAAGTTAGAAGGTTCCCATTTCCCATCGTTTTACACAAGAAATTTTCTACGAATAACAACAAGCAAAATGTTTGTCACTAACGTCTTTGCATAAACATGGAAATGGTGTCAAATCCTACACACATTTGTGTCGCATTCACATAGCTCAAATGCTGCGACATCACTCTAATCAGGGTTGATTGAAAATTATGAATTCGTCACCTGGAACACCCAGTTCTGTTTTTACTGCTGCAGTGCGTCAAAAGATTCTAAATTTTGCACCCTAATACTTGTCTAAACACAGGTCTTGTTCATTGATCTTATCGCGATTGTCCATCGAATACCTGTACCGGTATAACCGAATGGGAGACGTAGGTGGTGTGTGTCCACTTCTCTTACTGTTTGGCCATGTGTACTCCAAAAGGCTGGCGTTAGTCGTAGAGATGCGCAGATCCAATCTTCCATTTCAACACGACCTACGGCACAACCCTGGAGATTTTCATTCAATTACGAATACCATTATATGTGCATGAAGTCAAAACAAACTTGAAATAACCGTGTAGCAGTGAGTGCAATTTCTGTTCATTTATCTTTTCCCCATTTCGAGAAAAATAAACATGCCGAAATATCACTCTTTGTATTTATACCACGAGAAAATTCCCCAAATTCAAAGCGTGAGTTCCAAAAGTCATGGCCAACTGGGGCCCATTTACCGCCGTTGGTCAAAGCCACAGTAACAACGACTTTGACACAGTCTTGATAGCACGCGCCGAATTATGTGGTTCGTGCAGTAAAACAAACCAGAAATGAGCAACAGACAACGAATGTCAGAAAGAGGGACGTTCTGATGAGGGATTTAATAGAGAAAACCTGTGAGCGTGACCAAAGGCATTAAAAACTTAGGGTAACTTTATAACGGGTAAGCTGTAATCAGGATATAATGTAGGAGGCCTTGTTAGCTAAAGATGGGTATTGGGTATTCACCGACATACGCTGTCGAATGAACTTGTGCTGTACTCCATGCCAATGGTTTATCCTACAAGTGTCGTTTTTTGGTTATTCCTACTTGGCTTTCTCTGGTCGGTGCCATTCTTTGTTTACATGTTCAGTTCACCTGGCGTTGCTTTGCCCGAGTGTCTCGCAATCAGGACAACCGTGTTCATCTGAGAATATATCTTGAAGCTCTCAAATGCATACGTTTTGACTACCTCCTGAGTTATATTCGAAGCTTTCTGCTTACCAGTAAATTATCCCTAAATCTGTTATCTGTACGAACAGCACCCTTGCATCGGCTTTCCTGAACTATATGTATTGATCCAGTTAGTGTGTATAGGAATCCATCTGGTCAAGAAAGCTCTCTTTTTGTTCACTATGACTTTAATATTTCTCCTTCCTCGTAGTGAAACCTCACTGGTTCTCAATGCATATACTTTAACTAAATAGCTTACTGTCGTCCTCTTTCATGACGACATGCTGATATGCAATTTATTTTAAATGGTACCGGTGAATGGCCACACAATTTTAACCCAGCGTTATTTTACCCTCTGTCCATTCACCCCAAGTTTGAATGCATATCTCCACACATAGGCTGATGATGGGAAGCAGCATTCTTCGATGCTTACGCAAATTTTCAGTCAATTAGAAGTACAGTATCACTTTCAAGGATTACCTGCCCCAGTATCTTTATGTTTAATTTGCTTTTGGTCCTTCTTCTTCCACTGAACTTTCACCCTACTTATAATTTGTTCAGCGCAAACACTTTCCCGACCAAATGGAGGTTTGGTTGAATATGGATTGAAACGAGGGAGAAGTTGGAATCCAAACCGTACAACATACAGAGTGGATGGTTCTGCATTGCAGTGACTGTAGCATTTCCGACTTATCACACCTTCCTGTTCAGCTGTACAAGTAATGGCCACCATTATTTTAAAACTTACTTAAACCTTTTTCACTCTGCAACCGAAAGACGCATCAGCAAGCATTTTCACCCTTGTATTAAAAAAAATCACCCTAACTGGGGTGTTTTCCACTCTATATGACTGCGGTCACCTCAAATCAGTGTCACGATCACAACATTCGGGGCAAATTCATCCGAAGTTTCCAGCTGTTTGGGGGCACGTTCGGAGCAACTCGACTACTCATTCTTACACAAGTAGCTTGACCAAATATTTATCCAGGTTCTAGTTGAGGTGAAAAATATGATGCCGGCGGTCCAGACCTGTAGTGTCATTGTACTTCAAAACAGCTTAAATCCGTCAATGATGACAGCTCATTCGAAGGAGGATGCCTAGGCAGATACACCTTACAAGCAACTGCGTTGTATTAGCAACAGTCCATTGGCGAGGTTGAAGACTTCAACGATCTCTTACGGACTACTCTGATAAATAACCTGATGATTTTGTCGGAAAGAGTATTCTATAACTCTGTTACCTTTCTGACAGCCACAAAGATTTTGTAGGCAGGTGAACCGTATCCGTTTAGTGAGACAAGCATCGTTTTCACAATTCTTAAGTGTGCAATTATGCCGTAGGTTCAGCCTCTTGGCTTTACCTCTGTTGATCCGTGCCGATGTTTCGTAGAGAAATCCTGCATTGAATGATCGCACGATTTATGGTCAGGAATAGTTGCATGTGGCAAAACGTTTCTGAGGCTCGTAGTTGATCATGATTACTCATGATCTACCCTGACATCATAATAATAACCCCACTTATTTGCTTACTCCACCCATTTGCTTTTTATCTCCATTTGTTTTGCTCATCCGTATCAGCCAGTCACCTTGCCGAAAAGGCCACCGCGTCCGACACTGGTATATTATTGTGTGTGTATATGTGTCATTGGCCTACTTACCCATGCGTACTCGTGTCCGGTCCACTGGGCCGCCTCTAACTTGTGCTGTCATGGTATCCACGTGATCGCACTGCCAGTCAGAATCGCGAGACTGGCCTGGGAAGGGACGACCGCAACCACCACCGATCCAACATTCCGCTCATCGCTGTCTGGTCTGCGGACCTTTACATTGCACTGCGCCGGTCAGCGACAGGCTTGCGCACGTACTGACGACGCGAGCGTGGACAGTTGAGACTTGCGAACACAATTGTTCCATCTGATATTCGAAATCACCAAACCTACCCACGACACAAAGTTCCATGTCGGGAACCTCAACACAAAATTAGTAATCCATAAACTGCTATCCTTCGGAGCGACTTCGTAACTTTGATGGATCTTTCTGACGGTAATATTTTGTTGCCGACTGGAAAACTAGCGCGTTAGCGAAACTGCTATATTTCATGGGCGTCACAGTATTGTCACCATTAGACTATTCATACGGTTAGACTGAAGTTTATCCTGACGTCGCTGTGTCTTAAAACAAAAAGGGGTTAAAGTTCTGACAGTGTGCCATTGTTGGGAATTAATCGTACAACTAAATTCACAGCGGCAAGCAATGAAGGTCCGGATTGATAGCTTTCACAAAAGGTAATAAATGAAATGCTCATGTTGATTATGGATGGACACACGCGGATCTGTACAAGGAACTTTTCGGATACAACTGTGTAGAGGAAAGTTTGTTGTTAAAGGTCTGAGTACGTGGCTTTGACAGCGCTTCAACTAAAAAAAACTCGGCTTCCGAAAATATATTCCCCCGAAAACGACTATCCATTTAACGTAGTCACTTGCTCATCTAGTTTCTACGGGTCAGTGAAACGGCGAATTTCTAACTATGTTCGCCTCGGATCAGTATCACAATCACAATATGCAGGTCAACTTCATCTGAAATCTTCAGGTGTTCTGGGCACATTTGAAGCCAGCTCAATATTACTACTCAATATTGCACGAGTAGTAGGGTAGTTAAATTCATCCGAACGCCTGTGGGTCGAAGAATGAACAACGCCTAATACCATTATGGACCCCTTGAGCAACTTTTCGAAACAAAAGATAAGCCTAATTCAAACTTCAATGCGTGTTCTATATAATAATAAGCTAAGTCTTCAACCCACCTAGTTTCATTCGCTCAAGTGGCCAGACGTCTGCTGAATGGTCACCCAAATCTAGTTTAGCATCATTGTGCAAACAGAAGCTAACACGAACACCCCAGATACTTCTGTTTCGACGAATCTCAAACGAAAGTTTCACTAACATATGGTGTTTCATTTTTTAACAACATGAATGAATCCTGTGATCCTACAGAATAGGTATGTTCTCATGAAGCTTGGGAATCTTGACGATTCGCAAGAGTTGGAGTTACAGGTGGTTGACCACATATGTGGTTAATTCCCATTCACAGGCAACACAGTACACTCAAATACCACTTTTCTTCGAGCGGGCCATTTTTCATGGTGACTTGAATAAACAGGAGGAGAAATCCGAATTTCAAATGGGAACCGCACATTTTCACCCGACGTATATACAAGTAACCGGGGTATGGTCGTATGATAGGTAAGCTCTGCCGACAGATCATCGGAAATCTCCTCAATAAGGTCTAGTTCCATAAATGAAATGTTCAACTTCGGAGACAATATGTGGCGAGCAACTTGATCACGCGTTGGCCTAAGATCTTTCACGTAACAGTGAATTCCAATTTGCGGCACGTCACTTCTACAGGCATAACCAACAGACGATGAGGTTAGAAACAGCAATTTTGTGTGCTTATAAGATAGTTTGTGCTCATAGGATTGAGTGTATTGCTGTTTATTTATTAACTGGGAGTCGTCATTCTAGTACACTGGCGTTTTATACCTTCAAATTTCTTTTAATAGGTTCGCGTATCTAAGAGATCCTGTAATATTTCAGTCTAAGCATACTTAGTATCGTGGAGTTGGCCGGTGACAAAGGACCGATTTATTCACTTCTGTTTCGTGCGACATTCACGAAGTGGCATAATTTAACCCTGAGATTGTGGTCTGCAAATTTCTGCACAGAGTTATTTCACCCATCATCGGATCCTGAAAGGATTAATAAATATATCCACATATCTGGGGTGGTGCTGCCGCCTGGACACTCCCTCTTTGTGAACAGAGCGGCCTGGTTCTAACCCACTTAACAATGCATTACGGTTGCTCGCTAATTTGCTTCTGGTCCATGATTACGGATTGAAAGCGATCATCCTGCCTAAATGTGCAGTTGAACGCCTGGATCGTGAAATACAGAAATGTTCATTGATATCAGTGTTGAATCCACTTTTGATCACTATCCAATTTAGAAGGGGCTTGCTTAAGAGAGACTGCAATTTGCATTGTCATCTTCTAAGTGAGGAAGAAGTGCACATTGGTTTCTTCCTGGTAGAGGGCATCGACTAATGGCAAACATTCTGCAAAGCGCATACAAGTTGATTCTGCCACAAAGCCTTGAAGGACTCTTGTGAAACATCTATGTCATCTGTGTCACGCCGGTGTTCATCAATGTCCTAAGCAATTCTGTTCGGAAAGCATTACACCACAGGCCAAAAACTAAGTTAGTGAGTATGGATAAAGTGAATCCAACCTTGAACAACTGTAATCAACAAAGTGTACGGCGCTACGCTCATTTTTCCTCCACAAAAACGTAGAGGAAAAATATTGCGGCATTCGCCAATATATTCCCACCCAATAAGATCATCAACCTACTAACTCCAAGAGTATAGGCAGACTGAGCAGGTTTGAGTGCGTGATTCAATTTACCACTTAGTTGATTGATAGTGTGGGGACATTTGGAAACCTTCAATGGAAGTTTCGTCCTGTAGATGGAGCCCATCTATGCTGAAAAGCCGAGAAGTAGTGTACACTCGTGTGTATCTCACAAAACTACAGGGGTTTTCGAACATGCGACCATCCGGATAGTAGTTTTAACACTTAGGCGTTCCGCCACGAGTGGTACCACTCACTTGGCGGTGCGCAACAGAACTTCGGTGATGATAAATTAATACTTTCTTCAAGAATGAACATGTATGTGCAAATTCAGTGCCCTAGTTAATAAAAGTTTAAAAGAAGAAACTGACCAATTCTCCTCATTCCGTAGCACAAAGAAATCAAGACATGCATCGAAAGGACTCGACTACATGCGTATACAATGGTGTTCAAAAAGGCGAAACCAAAGCTGGAGTATGGGGGCTGGATGTCATTACTGAGGAAAAAAAAGAATAATATTGCTGAACCATTTGGGGTTGCGCTAGTGAATAATCAGTAAGAAAAGTTGGAGAGTAAACACTGAGACCGGCATGAATTGCCAGTGCGTTGGGTATGCATCAGATGTGGCTAGGCAACCAAAGAAAACAAACACGAAGCGGGATATTGTGCTAATCGTGCAGCTGTGTGGGGAATTGACAGATGGCCAACAGAGAGATAATTGAGAAGTGTGCATCCATAGAGCAAGTATCATCTTTTCGGACGTCGTGCACAGAAAGCCCTGTGTTTCAATAGGAGAAATTTCTATTATATATGGCTGTGCATCGATAAAACTAGACCCTATTAGCGTTCGAGGTGTTAATCTTCTCCCCGGTGCACGGGGGCTTGTAGGGTGCTGGCCATCCAACTTGGTGACGTCTTCGAGCAGCCTCCCGAGTAGCCCGTACAGCTTCTTCGTTAGCCTCACACAACTCTTTGATAACACTATCAAGTTCGTTCAAATAGTGCTTTGGATCGTCGGAGAAAACGGTTTCCACAGTGGAACTGGTAATGACAGGCGAAGATGGTTCTGTCTTATTTGGGCCCATGCGTGGGGACTTCCAGTCCGAGTTTATTCGATTGATCAGAGAGGAAACCCCAGGAGTTGGAGTGAAATTCAGCTGGGTACAATGGATAGGTTCTTTTTTCATCTGAGGGTGCGGGCCACGTAGATACATTGATGCAGAACTGACCTTTGTGCTAAGAAGTTTTGAAAGTGGCACAGGGTTCGGTTCAGTTGCGACCGTCTTGTTTTCTGGAAAAAAACGGTAACGGAAAGTGTACAGACATTATGGAACGTTCGGGTCTAAAATCATTTCATAAATAAATCACAATACTTCATAATTAACCACCTCAACAAGCGAAATAGCATTGAACCCCTAATGCTAGACCTGAGGGTGAGTTAAACGTGACCCGGCAATAAAAGCAATCAGGATAGTTGCTATGTGCATGAATGTAGTTATCAATGCAACCATAGAGCGAGTGAAAAAATTCAGCCTTCAAACAAAGCCTCCGCAGTGGTGACTCGCACAAATTTTGCCAACCAATAATTTTGGAATCTGAACGAAAGGCTTGTCAACGATTTTAGGGTAAACAAACTGAACGCAATTAAATTTTATGGTCGAGTAAGACAAGGTGGCAATAAACACCCTTAATGGTGGGGCGACTCTTGTCTAAATGGGCAAGTTCAAATCGGAACCGGCCAACAGACATTTCCAGGCGAATAATAACAGAACTAACCAGGACACATGTATTCAGTGCTAAATGCCTGGGATATTCTGTAGTCCTTCGCTGAGGTAGAATTTCATTCTTTTCCACACAAGACGACGTCCAACACCTGCTTTCGCAAGCCCACCAACAGACATGGTACCTAGCATGACAGGACGACGTACATACAGTGGAATATTTTTCCGTAGTTTGAATAAAGAACAAATAAGCATTTAGGCCAAATAGCTTATTCAACCATAAAAATATTGTGGGTGGCCTGGCAAACCCAAGACGCAGCTGGCGTTTTCACCCGCAAATGTTAACTCAGCACCGGTAAATCCGAAGTCTCCAGTGTTCTCCAGATGAATGGTGTAAAGAACATGTGAAAGACTAGTTAAGCGTAATCCAGTCTGGTTCAACATAGGAGTCAGGATACATGCTTCAAATTCGAATGAAGCCAATATAGCTTTTGCGTCATCCACTATAACTTAAGGTGCATCCGGGTAGGTTACACTCTCGGTGTTTTTAAGCCATGTGTCTATTTTTATCTGGAAGAATACAGCAGCAAAACATATGTATTTAGCATCACCCGTCAGTTCACGAAAGACTGGACAAACGAGTTTATATGTTCGTTTTAACTCGGGTTGGGAATCACCTTAAGCTACACGAAGTGGCCGTTGGTTGAAAGAAATACGGTGAAGTGAGCATCTCACTGATTTGGGACCAAAAGTAGAGGAAGCGAATCACGTCGGTGATATCCGCAGTGCAATTTATGTTTACAAGAATACCTCCTTATAAGGAGCATTCTTGAAGAGCTGAAAAAAGCAATTATGTGCAGGATGGTCCCATAAGAGTAGAGGTTTTCCTTCAGGTTTATATTACTTCACACTATATACTTACGATATTCTCAACTGTACACCAGGCTGGCAACGGACAACGAAGTATGATTGTTTTGGATTTATTTGTTGTGCTTCGTTAGGGCACACAATCTGAATTCGTTCAAATTAGATGCCGTCGATAAAATTACGTTGTTGTCCTCGCTGATGTGAGCTGTGTTCCGTTACAGACTGGGGATCACTTGTTATTTGTTGGTTTGCTTTGGACAAGTAAAACCGGGTTTATTTGGCCGGTGATGAGTGATGTCATCATTATGTACCATTCACATGACCATGCTAGTTTTCATTGACAAGTTCTCAAAGCGGCTTAATCACTGTGCTAATTAGCTTTTCAAAGCATGCCAAGGACACAAAAATATGCTGGTTGTTAATGCATCGCACATCACACTTCTAATAGGTAATGTCGTTCCGCTAACACAGAGTCTTCATTAGCAAAGAAATTGGGGTACAGGAATGCTTATTCACTCACAATATATATATATATATATATATATATATANATACTACAAAGAAGAAGACACGTAACTCGTAATTAGTCTCTTCTGTGCGATAGTTGGGCTTGAGGGTTTCATCCTGCATAGTCATCCAGTTGCTTACATTAGTAGAACAACGTTTCTGAGGAACATGTTGGATTTCCAAGCGTTCATAGTGCACTCAGCTTCGTCTCTGCCTCAAGACTAATTCAAAAAGACGGAAGCAACCGCTGTATAGATAGCCGTTGAATTCAGAAGGCAGTTGACTCAGTCAACACGGAAGCGGCTGGGTTAGTCGTTCGATGGCCTGGTTATGTAAAAAAATTCGTTAACCTCACCAAAGCCTTTACTGGGATGAAAGCCCGGTTAGGGGCCTACAAATATATGTCAAAGGTGTCCAGCAGCAACACAAGAAAGAGGCGGGAGCGTGTCCTTCCTCATCCATGTTTGGCTTATACCCTAAGTACATCTGCACAAGGACGCTTCGCAATGGTGACTTACCAGTTTAGTATCAATTAGATGTTCATGTATTTTACTGGAAGTAGATCGTTGCCAAAACAGTAACATCTTATCCCATTACCCCTATGTGTCTCTTTCTGAGTGATTACGGCTTTTCCCACAATCTGAAGCGGCATTACGGCGCTAAATATGGCCTTTCGCTTAGGGGTCTCTTACTTTGGATCAATTACAAAGGCTTCCAGAGCGCTTGCTTTTTATCGTGCTGCACGTGTGGCTCAAAAAGAAACATCAAGTGTTCAAATGAATTGTTGTAAGTTGGCGTGCTGTGCGGAATTTCACTACTTTAATAGTGCAGTGTTCAAAGACCTAACGCTTCTCAGTGCACCAAACGAACGAAATGAGGTGGCCAGAAAGAAGCGCAGCTTTGAGAAACACATTTACGGCAAGCGCCACCTGGGCATAGATAGATAGATACCGAAATCACAATGCACCAACCTGCCTTGCTGTCCACGTTACTGTGTGGTAGCGAAACCTGAATAATGTGCAGACGACGCTTTTGGGCCCTCGACTGATTTCACTTGCAGTGTCTGTTAAGGATTCTTCTGAAAGAATGGAACCGCCGGGTCCCGGAAGCCAAAACTTTTGGAAAAGCAGTCAAATGCAGTATCACTCTACTTGAAAGGACCGGTCAAAATTCGTATCTAAAAACACTTGTCTGCATTCCTTTGAAGAATGATTTTTGAAGTCGAAAATATCGCTACTGAGATGTATATGTGCGAAACACCGTATATTCTGTTTTAGACAGCTGGAAGTCTTTTCACTCAACAGCGAGGCTTTGAGAACGACTGTTTAAGGAGCCCTAAGACAGTATATATCTCAATATTTCAAAACAGGCAGGTCATTCAGAAGGTAAGCAATCTCTCAGTACAACCTCGATTACATGGACTTGTACAGTGTGGATGCACACACCATGGTAAGACAGATTTTGAGGATGACCGGCCTACCCGATGAACAGAAACGATAGGAAGTGAATTAACTTTTCCCTGTTTCCCAATCAGTATTCGCCTAAAGTATGTGCACTCTAAGGACGTCAACATCATTATACTATATGGTTATTGAAATACCACCAAATGATCCAATACCATCTTGATGGTTTACTGATGCGTGGTCCCGGGAAACTTCCTATAGCACGCTGACGAGGGAGTGAATTATTATGCTTAGTTGACGGACGGTGCCAGTAAATCAATGAAGGACGACTAGTGACTAGTGACAGTGTTAACTGTTATGCCAGCATCCATGGGCCAACTGATGGCTTAGAACGGCTTTCTGCATGTCCGCTCGCCTACCCTATGCCCTCTGGTCCACAGTTGCACTTAGGGCTTGCACAAAGCACCACATTCAGCTCATCACACACCCTGTGGCCGATCAGCAAAGCAGTCACTCACTGGTTCATCTGCCTTTTACAGCGCCATCCATTCATTTATCCAGCACAGTTTCATGTCCGAGAAATTCTGTCAGTCGTGTGACAAATCACTCGCGGCTAGCCTCTCATTCAACCTTAAAAACTGAACAATCGTCACGCATTGATGGCAGTAGCTCAGTGAAGCGCGAGTACAGGTGGGTTACAGATAGGATCGTGAAGACAGATCTCAAACGCCCCAGCCACTGAAATAAGTCGTATATTGTCGGACCGATAATAGTCTTGCGGAAGTAGGAACAAAGATAGAGTCAAATTCACTCTTTCTAATCTGATCCAAACTAACCGTTCCCTTTTGTGCAATACAGTCAGGTGGCCGGAAACTAAGACAACCTGCATAAATAAACCCAAATATTTCGACATAAAAAGGTGGGAAAAATTCAAGGCTCCTAATATGGAAGTGATTTTTTTACGGCAAGATGTGCTTCAACCTAGAAAGCAAACCTCCACCTTGCTTGTTTGACCAAGGAAACAAATGCTGACATGTTCTTTTCATTAAGCTACCCGTCATTCATCATAACATAGAAAATGAGACTATGAATAATTACAACTCAATTGACACACAGTAGTTACACATCCTTCTGACCATCGGGATTTTATGAGTCGATGGATCCGTACCTCTTACCCTATGATTGATCGCCAGTCGAAATTAAGCAGACTGTTTCTGAAGGGTCAGAAGTTTGAATGTATTAGGAAAACTCTACTTTTGGACGGACGCAGAATGATTGAAAATATTTCTCCTTCTCCGGGAAATATCTTTGTGAGACGTCAAAACGTTTCCCGATGAAAGTGGTCCTTCTTGGAAATGGCACAATTTATTAACGTTCTCATTTTTATGGTCACCAAACCCGAATCTTATCAGCGCTGGTGTCTTCCGGATTGTACCTTCTTTTTCTAAGGAAACCGAAGTTTAATTTCTATCATCCTTTTGACAGAATTCGAGCCTTGTGGTTTGTCGTTCCTGATATTTTACTTATCTCTCAGTATTCGCCATATCTGAATTGGACCAATACGAAGCCAACGGGAGATGCTGAGACACGCTTATTCGCTGTCAGTTTGATGGATTCCCTGCATTTCCTCAATGGGAAAAGAATATCATCATGGGCGTCATGTTTTTCAGTAAGCAGCCGTGTGCCCCGTAACAGTCGGTAGGCCAGGCAGACCACAATTGGCATAACTATGCTAAATAACCCGATACAACTTAGTTCATTTCTAAGCCCACACTAACCTGTGGTCGCCCCTACAATAATCCCAGAACGAACCGGATGGATTCCACGAACCAAACAAATAAACACTACTGTCCGTCAACCACAATGCTTTTATCACACATCTCCGAAGGCGCGTCTGGAGTACGGCTGTGTCTGGCATATCGCATTTTCCTATGAGCTCGAGCGGACAAGCTACCGAGTCAGTTTCGTGACCACGTAATACAGGTAACTGAAGCTGTGCTACCGATTTTGCGTTCCTGTAGCACTACCGACGAATATTAAGGGTGAAAGGGCTCAGCTGTTTCTCGTGAATCGGCCAGTCCGATTGACTGGACAATATAATTTGTGAGCGAAGCCGAAATCTGTCACAATATGATTGCAAAATCCATTGTTGGTTATTTCCCCTGTATTGTAAAAGTCATCTCACCCCTCTGAGCCAATACGGTGTACCATTAATTATACTAGTGTCTAAGCAGATGTTTTGACGAGCACGGGGTGATATCAGCAGCTCAGTCAGTTGATCAATATAGGTCAGCCACAAATCAACTGTAATTGATATATCCCCTCAGAGAATGTATCGACCTTTTAAAAATTAGAAAACGATGCCTCTTCGTTTCTCCGGGATTTGTTCTCCCACTCCTCCAGGAAAGAATGCAGTGGGATAACTGAAGTGCAACGAAAGCCGCTCCCGCCGGTGATGTGTTTCATTTTGAGGGTTTGTTCGATGGGGAGTATTGTACGCCTGATTCAGGATATGATAGTAGTTTAGAGTAAAATGATTTCTTCTCTCTCTCTTTTGTTTTTCTAAGGAATAATAAAGCGAAAGAACCGTTTTCTGACTAACTTGAGTAGAAAATCAACATTACATGATTGCTCCTCATCGGCTTGCGAGCTAATCCATACTGCAATCAAGGCTGAACTGTTTTCACAACAAACCTAAATTTCCATTTAAGATGGTTTTCGTCTCCAAGTTTAAGTCCAAATAATAGAAGGGGATAACATATCATACAGAGTTGAACACAGCAGGATATTGACTTTGGAGTTATAAACAGACATCAGTCGTTTAATCCGACTGTCAGCTCTTGCGCCGGCCAAGTGCTGAAAATTGGGCACAAATTATAAGCCATTTGGATCGATGCATTTTAGCTAGGTGGGCAAACGACACCCAGATGCACTTATTCCCCTCGCGCTGGGTTAAAACCCACTGGATGTCTGTCAAAAGGTGCACAACAAGTTTGTAGCGAATGGGATCACATTTTGGAAAGTTTTAGTTTTCCAGACAACTTATGGAGCAAAGTTAATGGGAAGGTAAAGACATTTCATTTTCGCCATCGAATTTATTAACGGGGTTTTTCTATAAATAAGAGACCGAACAAATTCTTTCTGCTCAATATTAGTGCGAAAATAAGCAAAAGAAAGACTGGTGTCTAAGGATAACATGTTTATTTAAGAAGATTATCTTATGCGGCTAATTTAACGAATCAATAGGGCGGCTCTGTTTGATAGGGTTAGATAAAGCACAATGGCATTACATACAAGTTTCCAAGCTTTTGAAGGCGTCTCTATGAAAACACATTTTCAAGCAGAATATCGGGGAAAGACTATTGACGCACGTTTGCTCGATGAAGACCAACAGTCACAGAAACCGTAAAACACGCAGAGAATGTACATACAAATTTCTGTATGCGACAGTTTATGAACTGCTGCATGATAATTAAACGAATTGCTGACACTTTTAACTGTTCTATGCAGCATAGCGACCACTGCCGTAAGTATGCGTTGGGTAATTCAGAATGGAAGGATGTGACCATTGTGGGAATTAAATCTTGGCGCAGTCAAGTACTCAACGTATGCGCAACCTTGTTGCCAACGCCTGTCACGTCGTACTTAGTCATAGCCAGGCACAACTGATTTTGGAGGCTCATCGGAGTGTGAAAACCCAGGAAGCCAGCAAGTGAACTGCAAACGTTTTATTCGGTCGATTCGGCTGTACTCATGGTTCAGTAAATGTTAAGTCACTCCTGAGGATCGATGTCTAGTTAGACAAGCAGTCTGGCTATTGGCCAGAAGTTAGTCTCCGACTTAGTCAACAGCTGGTAAGGCCAAGAATCATCACTCGAAACTGATAAACACCAGATGCCAAGGACTGGTTATCCAACGCATAAGCCTCTGGTAAACAGCCTGAAACTGCCAGGCAACATTTAACGAACCCGACTCCTTCTATATACAACTGACGCTTCTTCACTAGAAACGAGAAAATTAGTGGCAGCTTTTCAGGATTTGACCACTTATTTCTTTGGAAAAATTGTAACTGCTAGATTTTAGCCGGATAAATAAAAGACCTTTTGTCCCCTTTTCATATGACGTTGAAGAACAAAGTAAAGACCGATTTACCATATTTGGCAGAGTAGAACTGACTTATAAATGTCGAGGAGTTCTTGTGTCCAGTCAGTTTGTCCTAATCGGTGATGTGCGAGCCTTCGCACAGTCCCACATAAGCAACACAAGACGCGATTGCTCAGGAAGCGCATCCAAGGAATAGGTCACAATTTCCATGAAAAACCATCATTCATTCATATTTCAGGTGGATATTAGAAAATAGCACATCGTGTCGCATATAAAGAGTTGAAGATCCTATTTGCTTTCCATCAATAACAGCCACTTATGTCGTATAAAACTAAGTAGGACTACTGCATATTTTATTTGTAACTCATAAATCCAGCACTCAGACGAAAAAATTAGAACTTCACCAAGGCAAAAAGTTTCCTTCACAATATGATGCACCGTCTTTAAGCCTAAAAACCATATGCCTGTCAGGATCCTCGTGCTACAGCCCTGTTTTTCATATCCGCATGACATATAAAACGTCTATGAATAAAATCGGATTATTTACCGGCCCTTGCGTCTCCGCAGTTGATACATTTCCTGGAATGTGCGCGTCAGAAAACTAATCAATTGCATCACTAAAGTTACTCTGGATTCCATCACACATAAAGGTTTTCACAATGGACCATTTTTAACGGTGTTAAAATACGACTTCTATTCGGCGTATGCAAAAGTAATAAGGCCATGTCACAAAGGTCCCCAGCAGAATGATGGAAACGAAACCAAATGGCTCCTCTGAATGACTGTGGCAATCGGGACAATGGGGAGCAGGACGAAGAAAACTCTTTTCCTTCTAAATATGACACTTGCAACCATTTGACCCCAGTAAATGAGGATTTAAAATGCTGTCCTGGTCCGCAAGAGTAATCAAGGATTACACGTAGATTTGGCCTGGCATTTCAAGTCTGTGTGGTTTCGCGAAAGAGAGATGAGGGACGTCAAAGGCTTGTAAAGCGGAATGGTGCTTTGGTGATCCCGCTTGGGCATAACATACCTGTGTTATGGTAAAAAAATATATGGATGTAAATTTTAACTCCAACATTAGGTTTGATCGAGGTAAAACATTAATAATCGACTGACTGGTTGGCAGCATTTAATTTACTGTGTAAAAAGTGCCGGCCTTTTTAACAAAGCAGATACAAGTTTTCCAGCAGATGTTATATTCGTGGGTTAAAATTGGGACTTGTGCAGGGGTAGCGATTGTACAGCGCATCTTTTAAGGTGAAGTGGAAGGTCAAGTAACTAACAACTGTGTTTAACGGTTTGGTCTAAAGAAAACCGAAAGCGCATTACGAGTTACCAGTAAAGTCTGTCAAGATATTTTCCTTTCAAACAGGCTCCTAAAAATATGAATTAATCGCTTCGGGTTGGGTGACTTTATACTCACCACTTTTCACGGAACGATTCTATTTCCAGAGTGCGGTATTTATGAATAATGCAACCCACTGAATAAAAAACTGGATGTTTTTCCCATCTGAGACATTCATACTGATGGAATCAGGTTATTCTTGAATATGCGGGATCACTGGGCAATGCCAAGACCGCTGGTTGGCAGTCAGTTATTTTTCTAACCATGCTGTAAAAAAATGGACATTCAGCTAAGCCTGTAAATTTTAGACAGGTTTCCGATCTCTGCCCTGATCAAATTAATGGTTGGAAGTATTCAAGCACCCAAGGTCTTACCAGAATTGAGCTAAATATTGGCACGTTGAATTGTCACGCTATCATAGCAAGCCCCCCAAAAAGATGCCCACCTTAAAGGTCAAAGCATCTATTATTGCGAGAGGAACCTTCTTGAATGGTTTTGTGGATACACGAATATATATGCGGAACCATAATCAATGTGATTATTCCAAGCCTAATTGACATGCCAGGCTCCAAATATCTAAGGATTATGGGTTCATCACTTGTATAAGTAAACATGTTGGATTTTTAAGGACATTGAGGTATCTCAATATAGACTACGTTATACTTGCATTATGCTCCAAAACAAACGCATGTCTGCAGTATGTACCTCTTTAGAAAAACCCTCAGTTTCTGTAGATGTTGAAAATTCACCTTCAGAAACTTTTTTCTTCCTCACAAAAAACCTGCGACTTATGTCACTAAAAAACTAGATTGCATTTCTACGTAGAATAAGTTTCCATAAGTTGCCGACCCATCTGAATGAATTGTGGTCCTTCTTTCCAGCAAGTAATTGTGTCGCCGTATCTCTCAGTTAGTTCACCAAACAGCAGTAAACACAACTGTAGTTTAGGTGTTTGGGAGCTAGCCAACAATTACTGTTCAAATGACCTAATCCATTTATGCCCCTAAATCTGTCATCATCCTTCAAAAGTTTCTGCAACAGTTTTCGCATCGTACCAAGCTGCACCATCCGAAATGTTCATGATGTCAATCTCCTCATAGTCTGGGATTCAACGAACCTGAAAGCTTTTTCAGTTTGCCGTAACTACGAAATCGTTCTCACTCAAATAGAAACAAGACTGATATTACATGAGTTTGTTCTTCGTACACTTTGACTGAACCGAGAATGCTGAAAGTTATCCCTTTTCATGTGGTCTTTTTCCCATTTCAGTGAGACCGCTGACTTTACCGGGTTTCAAACATTGTTACAGATGAAACTAAAAACGCTAGGGAACAGTTGTAGTTTACGCCTCCCGTAGCAAGTAAGTAGACGAAGGCCAGTTTGAAGCAAACCACCGAACCAAAACCTCATGCGTTCGCTCAGTCCGGTAAGCATATCTACACGCAAAGGCAGTTCGGTTCGGTATGCGGTCGGTCACACTGTGATTTCACAATACTAGCACGAGGCAAAAGGTTTCGGTTCCAATCGTGATTCGTGTCCATACCATGGTTACTCCTCAAAACTACTTTTCGCAGTACAGCATTCCATTAGCGCATTAGCAACTTATTCGCCTGCAGATTCACGAGTCGACATGAATGATGGAGGATGTTGCAAAAGAAATTCCGCTCAAATAAAATACAGTATCTCTCTGATAAGGAACATTCGGCCTCATGAGAGCAAGTTTAAAGTCTCTCTTATCCGCCTCGTTGGAGTGCCTCCAATCTTCATTGGAAACTTAAACATTAGCTGGCAAGGTATTAAAGGTGCAGCACCCTTTTATGCAAGGTTTCACCGCACATTGATGTCGATGGTTTAGTGTTTGCGCGAAGAACCCAAACCAAGTGACAATGGCCTTTGTGCGAAACGAACGGATTTTCATAAAAACGTGAAAGTCTTATTCTATACCTAATGCATTCCAAGCAGACAACTGACTATTTTTACAAATAAACTAACAATTCTACAGGATTCACCACAGCGGTCAATATGACGCTTTCTGATATCAGAAAAATCACGAACTCCGTGGTGGTATTTCCCTTTCACGGTCAACTAAGAATGGTTATATTAACTAACGTAGAGCTTACCGGCTCCTCGAGTAAAACCTACGTAGCTAATGACCCAAATCGCTTGCCAAAATCACTCCGCCCTTCAATAAGAGTCTTAGGCAGGATCAATTTTTAGCTCACGAATTCGCTCTTGCACTAGTTAGGTTAGGACAGCAACAATATATAAGTTGCAAGGAGTCGTGGTTACATTTGTTTGCATCATGTAGCATGTTTTGCGTCCCACAATTGATGGAAGTAAATGAGATGTTGACACCTGTCGACTCATTCTTCTTGCTACCTAAATGAACTGGATTGGGGGGATCCACTGTTCCTAAATTATACGTTAGTTAGCCATGACTGGAAGTACCGCCAACTGGTTGAGACTCGAGTGTGGGGACAGTTCCCATTTGTATTGCACCAACTTCAAGTAGTGAAAAACTCCTCTATTACATTATACGCATATGACAATTTACTCTCTCACGAAGTACACAAACGACAGGTGCGCCTAAGACCACAAAGTGTTGCTTGCACACAAACCATTTTGTCTAGGCTATCAACAAGTGTTCGATCCACGAGAGGTTGAAATAATTAAAGCGACTGATAACAGCATGTTGGCTTGTTTTGTTACTAATATCTGGCTAATCGTCGAATTTATGTAGGATTTGCATCTCATCTCGCTGGTAAAACGCTTGCGTCAAATTAGGTTGCTCGCGGTCGGTTTTTGTTTGGTCTCTATGGCTGTACGATGTAAAAAGTACAATGCCACTTGAAGCTAAGTAATACTTCTGCCCAATTTAATCAACAAATACTTCAAGATAGACAAGTTAGATAGGGTTCGACTTGTGACTGCGATGCTACGAGCTCCCTTACACTTACATTTGAACCGAGGTTTTACCTGAAGTGCTACAGTGATAAGTTTTGTAGCCATCCATCACTAACGAAGATGTGTCCATTAGCTTATAAAGGTGAGGATAATCACTGAGAAACGATCTTGCAGGTAATATCACGCGTCATCCTCGACCCTGTACTGTAAAATGCCCCTACTAAATACCTCAAGAAAATTGCGGAGAAAGGGGTTGGTAGTTAATATGGAAGTGAACGGAGAGCAGTGGTGACTCAGTGAAAAGGAAGTCTTTTATCTCTTGGAAAGAAATTAAAGAGTAAAGATTCCTTTTCATGAAATTCAAGTTATGCATCTGATGGCAATAGCTGGAAGCTATCTTTTGGTTTTTACTAGCTCACCGTTCACTCACCGAGTGATCCAGCTCTTAAATGACGGGAAGATTCTACTGGGTATCAGCCTTGAACATGGAAGAATGTGTAACTCTGAACTAACTACTCGCTGGATCAAACAGGTGTTCTAGGTTGGTTTACACAAGATACTAGAGATACCACCCTGGGTATGAGGCTCAAAGATCCGGAGGAGGGCTCTTTGTGGTAAATAGCGACTGTTGCTGCTATGACCTGTTTGCCGTGAATCATTTCAAACCTTGAGGTTGAATAAGAAAGCCGTAAATACCCAAAATATGCAGTGTCTATTGGGAATTCCATGCATGCGAACAAGGCCGGCCAAGTCCGTACGGGGCTGCTGAATATGGGCTACCAACGTCCTTCACCCTCCAACGTTAACGCAAATGAGGTGCATGTACCAGTAATGCTAGATGATAGTCAACAATGTTTTACTGCTAATATTATCCTAGGTTATGTAAATAATTATATATATATATATATATATCACCAGGCAGGTGAGTGAGCATCTTTTCATTAAAAAAACAAAAGAACTACGTCGAGGCCAAGCGCGTGTACCTTCAAGTAACACTACTCTACTCGTACACACGAATCCCTTTCCGTATTTTATGTGAACTTTGGTGGGGGGGGGTGTGCATAAGATTCCGATAGGCAGGTGATTTTAATCTAGTGGTAAGGGTTTGTTCAGGTGTTGGAATAACTGATTAAATCGCAGCAATCAACTCGGATTACGAGCACTGGAATAACACAAACTGAACCGAACTTTTACTTTGTCCAACCCGCATTTGCCGTTATCTTTGTATGCAATTGTACACAAGCCTAGTCACTGACAGTGCTGAAATTAATTCAGAAAATTTTGATAGCTAGTGTATTCTACGGGCACAAAGTCCACCTGTTGGGTTACTGCTTCACGTGCCTAACTGCATTGTTACCTGAACTAAAGAATGCAGTCAGTTCATGAAAAACTCATTAGCATTGGTTTAACTCCCTTAAAAACGGTTGAATAGTGTGCTTTACCTTTGCACCATCATATTCACATGCACGCTCATCCGATTATACGAGATCGATATCTAACCTGGACCAATCGATAGCTCGCAACTCTGGCACCAAGAACGGATATTGCCTTCGCTGATTATGAATACGTAGATTTCTGAACCAACAAGCATTCTCACATCAAAACACCCGTTGTAAACCTCAATGAGCCTTTGGCAACAAACAATTACATAAGTTTTTGGCTGTTGACATCAAACACAGACTACAGGATCTACACGCGTGTCAAACAAATTTCGGTGTTCGAAAACTCCACTAGCGTGTATCTAGGCCCATAGAACAAGGATTAACCCGAATGGTAGTTTGTTACACTACAGAAGAGAAAGTTCAACAGGTTTTGTTGATCCGAACACGCTTGGTAGCTATGAGCAGTAGCCGCGCTCTGTCCCCACATAGTGGAAGATTCTTTTACAGAGCACGGATTGAATCGTCCCCGGTCGGATACAGTTGTTCTTAGGAGAGCTCAGGCCTCGATGGTCCTTCTAGAAGGGCCCATCTCGCAGAAAAGACCACTACCACATCAAGGTTGTCCCTTCAGACAGGGCAAGTGTGCCGATGAGACATGCAAACTACCTGAATCGGTTGTGAAAATGTACGGGCATTAAGTAAGCCTGGAAAAGACAGTGACTATCCACCCAACAGGCGACAATAAAAAAGGAGCAACAGACACAGAATTATCGAACAAATGAAAGGTACTCAAGAACATACGTTATATTGAACGCCCTCGGTATATCATACCTAACATTTCTTCGCTATAGACAACCTGTCATCTGTAACGAACGAGAACCTGGTCTCAATTTGTTTAGATGTGCAGTACTTGGGTTAGGAAGTGACGCCAAATGAGTCATCGCACTGTGGACCTTCTGACCTCCGGTCGCAAGCTGGAGAAGCCGGAGTTTCGAGACGAGTGCCAGATCTGAAGGTCAGATCTGATATCCGAAACACGCAGAAAACTACCGGACAAGAAAAAGCCAAACTTCATACGGTACAGAGCACACTTACACAACCAAATGCTTGGTCGCCCAGCTCATTTTCCCGTGCGCAAGTATGCAAACAACTATAAAATGACTACATCAGGGTCACTCAGTCAAGACGATTTGATCTGGTAATAATCTCGAAGGGACGCTAGTAACCTCTGTGATTTCCAACAGTTTTCAGCTGCCTCGTACCATAATATCCTGTGTTAGCCTTGTCGAGAACAGGTACTACGATCTGCGTTACGAAACCAGAGTGACAGGCAGAGACATATTTACATCATCATCAGTCTGGAGAACATCTTGAAATTTCCATACCGAATTTCGCCCGCAAAATAGTGTA
The DNA here is from genome assembly GCA_004794785.1 of Opisthorchis felineus. Lineage (NCBI taxonomy): Eukaryota > Metazoa > Platyhelminthes > Trematoda > Opisthorchiida > Opisthorchiidae > Opisthorchis > Opisthorchis felineus. Next base: position 1,040,200 of record SJOL01008033.1, on the reverse strand, counting down.
GCTAGATCGCTTGTAGGTTGACTGGTTTGCCAGATTGACGAAGTTTATTCGGTTGTCCAGATGGCTCAATCAATACAAACGAACCTTAATAACGGATGAGAAAAATATTGGTGCACTGGTTTTTGCAGTACTGCAGTTTGCCTGAATGTTGAATTGGGACTGAGCTTACGCTGATCAGCTCTCTATGTTATTATACTGAAGAAACTATCATTATCCCTGAATGAGTTATGAGAGCGAGGTGAGATCGGGAGAAATTGCTTGCAAGAGAACAGTCCGCGAGACGTGAAAGTGTCTCATCAAGTCGCTCCTTCATCGCCTTGGCTTTCAATAAGAAATGATACTGTCGTCCGCAAAGTTGTAACGATCAGTTTAGGTAAAGGCTTATAATCCTGAAAAAGGCCAGGTCACACAATTTTTATTCTATGCAACCAGTTGCTAAGCAACCTCATATTTGACAGATTTAGTATCTTTCGACATAATCTTACCATACTACTTTAATCCAGGCGGAATATTATCAGATTTTTCGATGTATCCGTCATTATTTCACAGGTTGAGTGGTACCCATGAGTACTTTGGATAAGTTAGTGGATAGACCGCTACAGATCTTGACCTTTGACTTGAAATTCTAGAAGACGTTGATGTCGGGCGAAACAGATTATATCGATTTTGATCCTGTCAGAACATGATCGGAAAATTCGATCCAGACAATACTGAACGAACAACTACTAAAGGTATTCTCAACTTGAATCCAGTCAAGCCATGATGCTTGACGGATCTAGCTTATCCAAATACCCTCAGACTGTGTGTTTGAAAAAGGTAAGAAAAATCATCACCTACCTTGGGGTGAACTTGAACTGCAGGCTGGTAACTTCGTTGCACCCGATGTTTGGTTTGCAATCGGTTTTGGTGCGGTAAATGGCGGCACCCGCATGACGGCTGCAGAGCCAGCGCTCGGTGTTTGCGAAACGGTACTTGCAGTCACGGGATTAATCGAAGTCGATATAGTAGCAGCCAGAGTGGGTATGGGAGGTGGCATCGGATGATTTGGCTGTGGCGGTGGTGATAAACAGGTCACCTCTTCCTGTCCCGGAGAGCACGCGCTGGGTGTTCGCGTTCTGGTCAATTCAGCAGACTTCCTCTCCACTTCGTTTGCGTGTGGTGGCGGTGGTGGAGGCGGTGCGCATGGTAGGTCATCAGTCATTTCTTTTGACAAATGCCCATTTCGTGATGGCGACACTGGCGACGGTCTGAGAGTCGGAAAGCTACTTTCAGCTAAGCGAGGATCCACGGGCGTCCTGGGCTTCGGTTCGGGTTGAAACAAATGTGATTCACCGTTTGGTTCCCTAGTAGTCGCTTGGTGATTCGGCCGAGCACGAGCTGGCAAAGGCAGTACATTCACTGCCCCGGGTAAATTTGTTCCTTTCCGTGGCGGACGCGGGATATTGTCGTAAAAACTTGTGTTTTCGGCTTGATTTTGAGATTGCTTCCGCTGGGAAAGCAAACAATTGAGAAGCGAGATTAGTGGGAATCAGGTACCGACGCAAAATCGGATAAACAGTTCTATATAATAGAGGTATTTCGCACTAATATATGGGCTAGATTTCCCTCGTTAACCGACACTCCGTGCTCGTCGGGTTGCTATCTTCAAGTCATTCAATTACGGACAAACATGTTCCGAAAACGGTGACGATTCGATGCGTGCATTGCGTTTTCCGTCGGCAACCACTGCCGGACACAGTCGGTGCCCAACAAAATGGTACATTTGTAACACAACAAACCCTCCGCTCAAAATAATTCGTATAAGTAAGAGACTCTGCGCAATCCTCGAGGTAGTTATGCCGTAATAAGTTTCAACTGATACCGAGTATTTCCATCTATCATGTTGTTCAATAAACAGATATTAGTGACTGACAAAGGCATAGGAAGTGAAATTTCCTATGACGAATATTTCATCAAGAGTAGGCTCACTGATGTTCGTATACCATCCGCCTGTATGCTACCAATTACCTGACTATGATTTGGGGAATCGGTTCACCTGCAACGAACGGATCGTAAAAGACTTCGTCCATCGTGTACGACTTATGATGTCTTCACATTCATTGCCAGAATGTGGCAAATTCGAAATACCCCAAAGTTGCTCAAAACTAAGACTACCTGGGGTTCCCGAAATCGGGATGACGTAGCTGTACAGCTGTTATAGACTTTGCATTATGGGCTGACCTTAGGGACAAAATTCAATTTTGAAGTAACAGTTCCTCTCGTGTACGCACCAAGAATCTGATTGAAGGGGGGGGGGTACCAGGATAAAAATTTAATCCCGAAAATTTTCCAGGTTTCCAAGAAGTCACCTGGCCCACCCTCGTATTCCTTAATAATTTTATTTAACACCGTAAACCATAGTTCGCTGTATTTGTCCAACCAGTTAGCTCCTTGATAACGAATATTCTTGGCTAACCAGTATAGTGATCTTAGATTATGCTGTAGCGGTGCTCTCCTTCAGTTAGGGTAAGCGACCAGAAGGAACGGAAGTAAGCCTTATCTCTGCGGATGTGAGACATGATGTTCAGTAAGCAATAATGGTTTATGAACGTGTTATACTAACAGCAAATAGCCAACAACAACAACACTTCTCTCAACCATAAAATCTTGGGCACTATTCATGCTGCAAGCTGAAAAAATGACACTGGTTAAATCATAGTGACTGTTTTTGATACTTCTCGAGAGCGTAACGATTGGACATTATTTCACACCTGATAGATTATTCGCTCACATTCGTTCTTTTTTAGTTGTGTTCACTGTATAAAACTGGTCCTGTGAAATCAACGTGCTGTAATATTCAACACTGAAAAATCAACTGAAAATAGTCTTTCATGCGACACTAGCATGGAATCGATATTCTAACGTCACTCATGACAGCATGCTCAGTAGCTGTGTTTTTGAGTTCTTTGTTATGCCTGCTGCCATATTGTAAATGGAGTCTTTGGGGTAGAGTATTGTCTTGTCATAATGCGACATATTTGAGTGGCTGTTTCTGGAAAAATATATTCAAGGTTCTCCATTACAACTCATTACTATGCCCCAGAAGATGGCCTGATATGGGCTCCTGACTGTGAGTGGCCTAATGTTACAGGCAATGCCAGTCAATTACTGAAAATCAGTGGTTAAACTGCATTGAAATCAAACAGCTAGGCATACGCCTTTTAGAATGAACAATTCCTCAAGAGAAATGTGAACTCAAGTCCGCACTAGTTGCTGGGTGTACTAAGTAGAAAACCAAAATGGGTGTCTCCACCCACTATTGATCTATCGTTTTATGTACAAGTTTTACTACTCCAGTCATTTCCGCAAAACTTGTAGGTCTGAATCTGTACACTTAGTCGAAATCGTTAACATCCTGCTGAGAAAATACTCCGTCTGCCGTTTTCCTTAAGAATTCCTTTGCACTGGGTTGTCTGATTTCTGCGTAGTCCAATTAGGGAGTGAAACGGCGCTCCCACTAAGTTCATGTATAACAAATTTGTCTAATTACCTCCCGTTATGTTCGGACTGCAATTGTCCAGAAAAATGTTTTAGGCAACAAAGTTCACTCGTTAGTGTTCTAAAAGACCTCATTCAGGACTGCAGAACAGCAGAAACCTTTCAGTACTGTGTACGGTGTACCCTAGCACTATAGGAATAGAACGACGCTACAACTAAATTATTTGGGACAGAAGTTTCCATTAGCGAAGACTTTATACATGCGGGTGTATATATTTTATGTAGTTGAGGGAGCGTCTGAAACAATTCTGGTGCCTGATAGTGATAAGATAGGCCTCCTCAGTTCAAGGCAGTAAAGCTATTGAGTAGTGATGACAGTTAAAACGATTTGAAAGAACGACTCTTAAATACTTTGGTTGAGGGAACACAGCATTTTTCATTGTTTTATTCTCCCTGGCTGATCTGAAAGGAAAATTCAATTTCAAGCAATTCTTCTCATCAATTCATCAAATGGAAAATCACTTTTAGTCGTATTTTAATTCGAATCAACCTGTGGTTCAATCCCATCGTCACCGAATGCAACTGTTGCCGTCAATGAATAGCTGGAACGAATTTACGGATTTATGAACTTGTTAATACTTCAGCTGTCAAAGGATATCCGTCTGTCAAAGCAAGTCGGTTGGACTGAGCACCAGCTGTTACTTAAAACAATCGAAACACATGATAAGATTCAACACTGTCGTTTCCGAATGGGTCTGGTGTACGTTGTTTGTCAACTTGTGACAGCTGACAATTAGTTCTTCGGTTACATCACACTAAACTTTAGCAGTCCGGTATTCAAGTACGGAAAGTTTTTGGTTAAAATTCGAAACCAGCCTACCCCGCGAACAAAACTGTCAGTCAAGTGTGCAGGAGTATAAGTCAACCTTATAAGTAGTTTCGTGTAGAGGAAAATACTTCTAACAATTAGATGTTATTCCAGCTGAAACCTGAAGGGGCCTTTATCCCGCATATTTATTTAAAGGTTATTATAAACGATGGAATCGGTCGAGTTCGGTTATTTAATCATTATACCATCGTAAATAAGAGCCGAGTGTTGTTAATCACTTTCTCGTCACATCACGCACCATTAACTTTGCCTAACATTCAATGAAAGCAAATCCCTCTCAGTATTCCAGTTCATTACAAATCAGGTAGGAGCCATCCCTCTGAAGTTTCATACGTGCAAAGCTTCTCTGATTCGTTCAGGTGGCAGCTGCAACTTACCGAATTCAGCTAACCATTAACTAAGAGGAGGTGCTCAAAACGCAGGCAGATCTTTCTTGGTAAAGTGTATGCACGTGAATCCCATATCAGAACCATTAAGGCAAATGAATCTGTCATGTAGTGAACGGCATCCTTTGAGCAAACCAAACGTCCTAAACTTGTAACTATTCACAGTCCTGTTCTAGCAGAACATAGAGACTTAATTCTTCACTACGATAGCTTTTGCTAGCACCAGACTGGCATAAACGTTTGCGTTACACGTGACTGTCTATTCAATCCATCCACTAATGCCGGTGAATAAAAGTCAGGCAGGAGTCGTTTCACTCTTGTGTACGATTTGTAGGTGTCTAATTCAACTGATTGACATGTTGATCTTTGGGTAGATTTGCACAATAAGAGGTTTAAAGTCTTAGCGGTTGGATTTTCCGGTTACAAGTCCACTGAATTAAGGATAAAAAAACCAAGCTACATCGGAAAATACAAGGTGTACTGAATACTACTAATAATATTCAAAGTGGGTCTGTTTCAACATTTGAAAACCCGTCTTCAACAGCTCTCCGTCAGGCACGTGTGACAATGAAAGAACTCAGTTATGCGTGGTAAGTATGTGTGGTAAGGTAATTGGCGGTTATGATTGTATTGAAAAAACGAAGAGTTTGGTGCTCAGGTTTCGAGCAACCGTGACGATTGTGATACCCGGTGTTGAATATCCTGGATTTATTTCAGAGTACTGCATAGACCTCGAAACATTTGTTCAGTGAATCGTGTTCTAGTTCGTCTTGTTTGGGCAGATATCTACAGAAAACCCATCAACCTTTCCTACATAAACCAGTCTATATGTATTTTCTGAAGCTTCATCGCATTAAAAAGCATATCGTGGGAACAGACCTGGAATAAGTTTACCAAAATGTATTGAGGATGGTAGCAGCAGGCTAAGGAGAGGGGGCTCTTCTAATACCCTAGATGCTGCTCAAACCCTCAATAGCTCGGTTCCGTACTGGTTCTGTGAACTATGTTGACTTTATGATTTTTGTTAAGTTTTTAACCAGCACTTTATCAACGCATATTGTTTAGCATAGAACTACCGTTCCGAAGCACCTATATTTTACCATTATCTGTTACATACGGATTAATTGGAAACTGTGTTTGTTGGTAAGACGGTCGAAGCTATCGGATGTTCTATCAACATCAAAATTTTCTTCAGCTCTTCTAGTCTTTATACTGTTGTGCACCATAAATTCTGATGTCAGAAAAGTCATAAATTTGTTCGAAACACATCATGCTCTCCTCCATCTGTAGCTCCACTGGAGGCTTAGATATGAAATTTCATAATCCACAGACAACATCCTCATCCTACTAACCCTTGATGATTGAGTTCCTGTGAATAAAAAATGGGGAATTCATTATCTGGTCCGACAAGTGGGTACCAAAAGGTAGAAATAGGGAAACAGCTTGAGTAAATGTCGACAGTAGTACATTTGAAACGCTCACACCCCACAACAAATATCTAATCCGTAAAATGACCCACAACAGATTAGTAACTCATGAATACCTTACTCTGCTGTATCCAGACCCTCCTCAAAAATGACCACTGACATCATGTAGGACATACACAAAATGTTTTACTTAAAGTTCCGTTAACTCCTGTGAGATTTAGCTAATCAGGTTGTAAAAGGACGAAATTGTTAGGATTTCTTTGTTAGTTGCAGTCCCCGAGATGCACACAAATTTGACTCACACCTCATTGGTTGCTTCACTACCTTCAATCCGCAACAAAAGAAACGGTTACTCGGACACGGGTTAAGGGCGTATTTCTTCATGGTGCATTCGACTGAAATGTGATACACAGTGGAGCTGTGGGGTGATCGATAGAACCGGTTTCTTTGGCCGCCAATGAGTCAGTCGTTCATCGACAAAACGGACGCGCCTTTGTTTGTGCACGTGTCCATTTACAAAAATGCAGCACAATCCACCGTTTGTGGTCCACCCATATGGAAGTGAGCCACAGAAAACGGATTCCTTCATAGATCCGCCAGATGTGGAACAAAAATCAATGACATTCTAAGTTCCTTTTTAGGAGCTTCGCAGCTAAACTCTCAAATGTTGGGTCTGTCTACAGACACCACCTCTCTACACTGAACATTCTTAGTCGACCCCATCAAATGATCATGTATAAAAGGCATTTTAGGTTTCTGTGAGTATCATACAGGAAAAGAGCATGCACAATATCGACAAAGACGTTGAAGCTCCTTTACAGCTAAGCGGTAAAGGCGAATATTACATAAGGATATTCTGTTTTGGAGAGAAACGCCGTGTTACAGCACCCTTAACAGCGTTCACTCCCTTGGAGTGACCGTCTACCATCGGTCCCTTTAGCGACATTATGACAGGCAGTATGGGTTGCATAAATGTGTGTTTTAAAAGGTGTCACACAGTAATGATGTCCATTAGGAAGTATCGCAATGTACGGATGATCAAATCAAGCAAAACTCACCGCTCGTGCCGGAACCGCATGTACCAACTCTCCGTCCTCTGAATTCGTTGCAGCAGAATTCGCCCCGGGAGATTGTGAGCTTGGATCGCTGACCGATTCGGACGTTACAGGAGGAGAACCGTTCGTTAGAAATCCATTAGTTCTGGTTGTTCGATCGCTGGGCACTTCTGCAGCTTGTTTCTGTCGCTTTGACCTGGCTCGCGGTAGCGTACCAGGGTATGGTGATGCACTATCTGTTTCCGTATTTGAGACTGATGTGCGCTCCATCGTTCCGTCGGGAGTAAGGGCTACTGTGCGACCGGATGTTTGTTGTCCATTCAATTCAAGGTTACTTGCGGCCATCTGGTTTCGCCTCAAACGTTGTTTAGCCTCAAGCGCCAACTGACGGATCTGAGTAACTAGCATATCAACTGGCTGGCCGTTTGGTGGACTACATCGGAAAAAGAAGCGACCGTCCCCACTGGAACATCGGCGACCAGCATCCACACGCAAAACGCCGTTGGCTGCACCAAAGCTGATAAAAGCAGGAAACAAACTATTTCTCACGATTTGCGTCCAGCAATAGTGTGGAAAGTAAAGTTTGATATACTCTTGAAGGAAATCAGCCACAAGGTTGATGATAAATCTCCGACAGCCCACGACCGGTTTCTGTCAACTTCATGTTCTGCTCATACCCAAATCGTACAAACTTCGTGAAATGCACGCATTTGTTTCAGCTGAATCTCTCGTTTATAATGTTCAGCAACCTCATAGGCACTTTCCCCCAAGAAAATATACTACGGTATCTCGAATGTCGTGCGGATGAATCACGAGACGTCCTTCGTGCAGCATATTCAGTTGAATAATATCATAAAAAAGAGGGTCATCTGGGATTCAGCTGAGCCTCCCACCAAAACCAGCTTGGTGTGAAAATGGGTGTATTTCGTAAATTTTTGTACCGTTAGCTGCATCAAAAGACGACAGTATTATCACCTGACATCCTAACAAGAAATTTCTAGGCTGACTACAGATAGTCTGTGTTCCAGCCAGTGACTCGTACCGTACGCATTCACATCACTAGAGACAATTTCACTTTGACAGCAAAATTGAAACCTTTGTGCATTGAGGAGTACAGATAAGTCCGCAAGTAAATTACTGGTGCATGAACACAGTCCCCAAACTCACTAAAACTTAGTGCGACTTCACAATGTCTACTAGCCCTTTTAACGTAGGGTCCTAATTCAAAACGTCACAGCTTCTGGTACCCAATGCTGTTAAAGATCTTTCAAGATAGCAAAAATGTCTCAGATACTGATACAGCGTTCAACCAAGCAAGAGTAGGCGAAAGTGGTCTCTGCTCCGGTGAAAAACACGGCCCTCCCGCACTGATCGTTCAGGAATCTTCAGAGATCGTAGTGATTGTCGGAATCTAATTAGGTCTTTGGTAAGTACCCTGAAAAATTGCTTCGGAGTTGTGAAAAACAGGAAACTGATGAAAAAAGTGTCCGGTGGACCTAACTAATGGTCTGAGTAACATGTGAGCTTTTATAACTTCGCAGGTATTCACGTCAGTCGTACCATGATGATGTTAAAAGACATCATTCGGAAGTACCCAAACGTCCATGGTATCACATTACCCGTAAACTCGATGACTCACTCACTGACTAATTTAGCCTTTAACGTTTCGCTAGGGCACAGAAGTATTCAAATATATCTGTCAGAAAATATGCACGGTACACCTAGACTGTGGTTATAAACATTTCAAAGCAGTTTCTTTTGAAGATTCAGTTTTTTGGATGAGTTCATCTAACTGCGGTCTAAAATATTTGTCATCAGTGGTGCATCTGATAAATTGCGGGCAGCTGAGATGTTAGCTTACCTGTGAACTATCACGGCTATAGGTGCGTACCTGTACCTTTTTCGTAGTACGAAGTCCAGGTATCTTTCAGATCCCACTACGATCTCAAAGTGTCGAGAAGGCAATCCAAAAAGAGCACAATATGTCCAAAGAACTTTCCAAACTACTGCGTGGGAAACCGATTGGTTGCCTACGCCCTCAATGAACCTAAACTTTTCACTAAATGGATTTTAGGTTCCTATTGGGGCACTGTCGAGCACCTTAGGAACCATTTGATCTGTTTCATCGGGACATATTATAACGTGCATCCTGGCACGAAAAAAGTTATATTGAATGACAAATTGGTGTTCAACATTCAATGGGTTGCTAATTTTTCGCTGTGCCCGTGCAGAGTCTACTGGTTAGCTGGGACAATTAGACCAAACTTCTGAAGGAGGCTTAGTTGCTAAGCCAACAAGCGGTAGTTCACGTACATTCACTGCTGCGGTGGCCGTTCACCCGTCACATAAATTGTGTACTATTCATGTCCAAGACATGAACACATCTGACAGCAAGGTTCATAGGTCCAATTACCAAAAGCGGGCCCTCCGAACAGAAAACAAATTTGGATCGCTAGCTGGCAATAAACTTGACAACTGGTTGACAGGACAAGCCTTGAAAATAGATACTGCTTGTTGTTTCAATTGGCGACGAGCATAGAGTTAGTAACCAGACTGTTGGACCAATTTCATTGGCCTGGAAAGTTTTTTTACTAGAAAATCGGTGCAGCGGAACTTACAACAAGGTCCACTAGAACCAAGAAATACTTAATGCGCTTCACAAGGCTGTTAACAGATGCATGCAAAAGTGAGTCTAATATTTTGCATGCATAAGTACGGCAAACAGCAAAAAGGATACCGGTTCGCTATTCAGTAGTGCTTGTGAGAAACTGTCGAGGAACTGTGCCGTCCGAAATGAATGCTACAGGTATTCACTGCTCGTCTATTTGTGTGTCATTGCCTGTGGTCAGTATACATACTGGTCATCAAAGCCCATCGTTCAGGTCACTTCTAACGAGCGGTTGTTGTGTTACTCCACCAAACTCGAAAAAGAAGAACAAGTGTTTTACCCTGTCCAGGAACAAGTTCCTTATACTGCTCACGGCCGCATGGTATAGTAATTAAACGGTCACAATTTCGAATCACTCTAGACAGACGCGCAATGATGATTGCTTGGAATAAGGATGAAAACCCAAACTACCTCCCGGCTTCCAGCATCGAATCATTTTGTCATTTGCAAAATAGAACTTAGATTCAGGCTTCAAAATCTCCTATGCACGCAAAAAAAAACGGTATTAAATCTTGAAGGAGATAGTGCACCTTTGAATCATCCCACAGCTGCTACGCTTCCCAGGGGAACGAGACCGTTTTGGTTTGTCAGTTTAATTTGGAAGAAACAGATAGTTGTGGTGATACAGCGGCGTGAAGTCTCCACTGACTGATGTGACATTGCCGGAGTACTTTTCTCCAAGTAGACGTGACCGGAAATCAGTGAATAACAATTAACAGAAGCCGTGTGTCATCAGGGATTACATACTAATCTAATTTGTACAGAGAAGGACTCAAACATTTTTGTAGCAAGGACACAAGAGGATACAAAAGGATTTGAACATTGGTGCAAATTATATAATCGCATTAACATGACGGACAGGTCCTTACGTCAGCTACTATACTTGTACCCTTTTGGGTGCACGGGTTCAGTCGTCTTTCGATAGTTTTGTCTATATTCAAGGCTATTTCACAATTTAATTTTCGCTTAACAAATGGCTAAGGCACTATCACTGTGTACTAATTGGTGCGACCCAGATAGGTGACAGAAAGGCAAAGCTACAGGAAAACAACTCACATTTAAAGATTTTCCGACTAGTAGAAGAAATTTGATCGATAAATTTAAGTCTATTAGGAAAATCGGGGTCAAGCACGCACATAGTGCCAAACTTCTAGAACTCATCAACTTTCACAAGTGTCCACGGGTGTTTTGGCTTTTTATTATATTAGTGACCTACAGCTAGATCGAAAGTCAAACAGCTTAATTTATAAAGTGCTGAAAATTAGTGTCAGAAGGTAAATAGAAAGGCCTAACTTTTGCTCACTATCAAATGGAAAACAGCATCCATCGTTTGACCGATCGAAAATGCAAAGAGTTCCCTTAAGGGAATCCACATGGATCTCTCTAAACAGGTACAGTAAGTCAACGGGAAAATACTTTAAATGTGCAACGGATGGCAAGTTGCTTAGCAGTCTTGGTGGGGTGCGTCAAGTAAGCACGGGACACGTTTGCGAATCTAGGAACAAAAATCCTTATTCGCAACAAGGATTCAGTTGCCCTTAAAGTGGATTGGACAAACTGGTATTGGCTCCAGACGGTCCATTCGAGTTAGAAACTGAAATGTTTCTATGGTTGACCTATTCCAATGTAATTCAGGTCAAGGTAAAAGAAGCCGTATGCATCCGGAGTGTGAACCTTCATCATTCCGAATGCACAATAATAGACTCGGGTGAACCTCGCGTAAAACGAGATTTATTATGAAAAAAGGTGACAGAATTTATCCTTTGAATTTAATAATGAGAGGATCACGATCAGCTAAGAAGCAAACGAAATGAAGTGGCAAAATATTTCCGACAGCGGCGTAAGACGTTAACTGGGAGCGTACGAAGGATGCCGAAACAACTCCGGGAACGCCGCAATACAAAACGTGGATAAAACCACCTAACAAGTGAGCCAAAATGCTTATCCTGGAGGTTCCTAGTGACCCTACAACGTTTAGAGAAATTTGGCTGCTTGAACAAGCAGAAGGCCGTATTTTTCTTTCAGTCGCTGGAAAAAAGAAATTAAGAATGGCACATCCGTCAGACGGGGTTCTCAACCACTGATAACTTCTCCGTGACGGTGGGCTAACTGAGCCTCCAAGAGAAGATCCTTCCCCACCCCTTAATGAACGCCGCTTCCATGCGATTTGAGCAGGATATTTACGACCTACCCGTCTTATCCTGCTACGTGAAAATCGGATCGATGGGGTCACCTGTCAGCCTGTGATAATCAGTCGTGAAATTGGCGGTTTCCAATTTTGGTTCTTGGCTTCTGTCAACATTTACTGAATAAATTTTGAGTACAGCGGCAAATAGGTAGTTTAAAAGGCCCTAGGCTTCATGCGATCCACAGTTGTAAACGTCTGCCTCAGATTTTGAAGTCGACCCACGTGGATGAATTTGGCATCCTTATACAAATTCATGTGCTTAAAAATCTACAAATTACAGGAAAATTGTTGGTATGTTGATCATGACAGTTGTATCTTACAAAATACTCCCATGTTGAAAAAAGGAACTAGCCACTGGTCGGTTGTGAGCAGTGCTTGTTCCAAATGTCCACGTGCAGGAAAGCTAGGTTTGCAGGCAAATGAAAAAAGGCAGATTTGTTTATAGAATTAGTTAGAAAATACGGAACTTATGAATTAGTAGGTAGCTCTCCCAAACGTTTTCCCCTAATGTATGGAATTCGAGTTAACCTTATAAAGTTAAGTTTATCAGAGGTCTTTCCACGATTAGAGAGATCATCCTACTTTCTCAAAACCTCTATATTGTGCTGGCTTCATGGTAACCAGAGTGAACCATATTGCGTGGTTTCTCTACTTTCGTGGTTATTTAATGCCGGAATAAACTCGCGTTTGACAAATCAATGAGCGGACCATTTCGTCATAGAGCAACGCCGTTCTGAGCACCGTGCAAATTACGGCAGCAAACCCCATTCAGTATATACACTCTCCGTATTTTTTAAAATGGAGTAGACTTCCACAACAGTCACCAAGAGGGTTTCGAGATAGGAGTATCTAGCTTCAGTGCACACACACTTAAGCCTCAGTGATCATGTGGACTTTCCATTCAAAGATACTGGCTAAAGCGCTTCTGTGTATGTTTTTGCTTATGTGTATTAATTGGCGGGAACCGTGCAGTTATTTCAAAGTAAGCGCACCTCATTCTATTAAGTAGGGACACTAATCAAATGTCTGTATTAATCATAATTTCAGAGTCGCTGGACTAGCACTGCGGATATCTACAGTTTGATACATTATCTATGTTTAAAAAACCTAGTAGCGATGCTGTTATACTCAGAGTAATATGCCCCAGTCAAACTGAATTGTGTGTATTATTTTATGGCCGAATTGTGCGTACTACTACTACCGTTTGGTCACACCGGTGTAACAACCAGCATCAACCTGAAACAACAAAACTCATATTTTCAACACCTCACGCTTGTAGTCGCCTTTCCGTAGTCTTCCCAGATCAGACCTATACTCGGTAACTAAAACCCCGATAGAGCAACATTGGTTTTCTTATTGTTAGCATCGAATTCATTTGAGGATTATGCGGAAGCGGCAGATCGAAGCACACAGCAAATACCGTCAGACAAGCTGCTTTGTTTAGTTATTTATCGACCGATTTTTGAGGAGACGCAGATGGTAATTAGATCTCGTCAATCAGTGTAACTAACCCCTCAAAATTTTTTCTTCATGCTCCGCTTTACCATCTCACACCAACAGCTCACACTTCAAGAAACGACCTAGTCTTCATTAGTCAGTTCAGACATTTTGCATGAAAAAACGGTGAGCTGAATTTGAAACCTAGCTTGTCAGAAGCCAAGATTAGAAACAAGAATTTCCGCACACAGAGAGACAAAGACTGAAACTGTCAGAAGCCTTAAAAAAAGGGTCTAACAAAGTACTTCCTCACTAATGACTTGTCGCAAACAAAGCAAACCCGGTCATATTGGGGACGACATAATGATTGGTAGCAACCGGTGTTTAGGAAACCATTGATTTTGATTATCTATTGTTGTGTAAAGCAGTTGCGCCGTTCCGTAGGATGCACTATTACGGACGGGGTAATTGGAGCAGAACCTTGCAGTATTTCTCGCTAACCAGCCCAATACGTACCTAAAAGTGTTATACACTGAGTAATGGGTTTGCTTCATTAGAAAAAAGTGACTGTAACTCGAGCAAGGATGGTATTCATACGCCATTGGGTGTGGTTGAGGAATAGTACACGTGAACGCTTTATGCTTCGACTTCATCACCTACTCCAGCAACTTTAGAGGTGCTCACTTTCGGAGTTATGAATCTTTCTAGGTTGATGGAAAGTATAAGCTGTTTTTATCAGAACGTCAGAAAAAAGTTCTTCCGCATATCAATGTTCCTGGCTTGTAATGGTGGTTTTATAACAGCTCTCATTTGGGAGGGTCCAAACTAAACAGTAAGGATGAGGAAAAAACTATCTAAAAATGCTGAGGGGCGGGTGTGCGGGCTGAAATATTTTTAGGTACTGCGCCCTATAAGTTGATACAGCTTGAACAAAACGTTGCCACATAGAAGCTGATTTCCTCCATGACAAGACCTAGAAGACCCGTAGACCTGTTTGATTCTTATTAGGATTTGTCAGCGGCGTCTAGCCCGTGAATCCCAATTGAGATTCTAACCCATCACAATGCGGTCCGTGTGTTGATATTATGTAATTTAATTGAGGTTGACTGGTCAAAAGGTTGACGAACTTGCATTTGGACAGGTTATAACACCTGCGCTGCTCACTTCAACTGGTCCGTTGTGGACTCGTTCTTTGAATGACGATCTTAGACAGGTGCGAGCAGCTTGTGGAATGGCTATCTTTGTGAGCCCTGAAAGCGAGGCATTTCATGCTGCTGATCAGCCAACCACGGCCCAATGGCAGCGCGTACCCGGAATGTAGCAAATGGAAAAATGTTCAGGTAATGCCTTCACAGTCATGAACATCTTTCTGATGCGACCATATGTACCGAACTAACTTCTGCAAGGCTATTAAGGGAGATGGCTGTATCGAATGTTCTGAAACAATGGTAAGCCTTGTGTCACAAATAGATTCGGGAAATGTCTTTCAGGCGTCCATAAAATGCTCCTGGAAAGTGATAAATGAAGCGTTTTCAGTAACAGATAAATGCCCATTAACATTTTAGAGCCAGGGAAATTTCGGTGAGCAAACACCTCTTACATTAGAGGACGACGCTCTTTGGATGGACCAAAACCCTCTAAAACGTATTTATCACAGCTGTTTATGGATTTTATCTCGAGGCTATTCTGCGTTTAGTTAAAGGACTGAATGTTTCATTAGCCATCATTGGGGAGATAAGTTCTCTCACCTAATCAACCCTTTCGAATAGTGCAGTTCTACATGAGTGATGAGCTCGAACTGCGAACGACACAGCAGTTACTATAACCCTAATTTGGTAAACTGAGCAAACTGGTCACGATTGCAGTCAAAAAGCGCGTACATAGATTCATCTGTCGGGTTTCAACAGAGCACGAATCTGCCAGCCCAACGAAGCGGTTGCGATTCGACTATGACCTCAGGTGAAATAACGCCTAATGATTTTCATAAAGGAAACTAACCACAAGGTTGTGAATACTCTTCGACAGCCCAGGACCGGTTTCGCAATTCATGGGGCTTATCAGGTAGGCGCAGTCCTTGAGTTTCCGTCAACCTATGTTCTACTTGGACCCAAATTGGATAGATTTCGACAAATACTCTCATTTGCATACCAATTTGGTTTTATCGGGAGACTCAACTGAATCTCTCGTTCAAACAGAAAATGGAGTTTACGGAAACTCAGGGACTGCGCCCATCTGAGGAACCCCAAGAATGGCGAAGCCGGTCGTGAGCTGTCGAAGAGTTTTCAGCAACTTTATGAGTAGTTTCCTTTATGAAAATGTACTGCGATATCTCAAATATCTTATCAATTGAAACATGAAGCGGCCTTTTTGGGGCACATTCGGTTGAAGAATACCATAAACGAGAGATTCAGTTGAGTCTCTTGTGGAAACCAAACTGATATGCAAATGAGAGTATTTGTCGAACACGCCTAATGATATTATGGTCGCTTGTCCACTCTGGGATGTGAAGGTCTGCACAAAACCTAATCTGACACAGTAATCATGGGGTTCACCTGCTGCCCTCTGTAAAGTGATAGGTTTCATATTCTTGCAGAATCTTGTAGGAAAACAAGTCGTGGTGAACAATGAAATTAACCAATCTAGAAAAACAAATCCATATGTTCGTTGTTTAAAGCTTTCAATGACCACTTTTAAGAGCAAACTGTCAACTTGCGTGTCTTCCGAAGATATTCTCAAATGTTCCACATTCTGAAGTATTTTTGCCCATTTTTCATCAACAGATGGTCAATAAACAGCTGCTTTACCGAAAGATTGCTTGGGTTTTAAAAGATATTTGTGAGTTTTTGACCTGGCCATTTAATGGGTCAACCAGATGTTTATCATAACATTGCAGTCTGATCGGTTTTTTTGGGCTCATACCTTCTACATTTATTCAGCTTCATTATGTCCTTGTTAAAACTTTCCGGTAGCACTGGGGATTAAAAGCAAGCCAGTCGGATCCCAGCTTTGCTCATCACCGAAGTCCCTTTGGAATCACCACCAGCGACAGGATCTCAACCATATGTTAAACGCTGAAAACGTTCCACGGTTCACCTACTGCTGCCGCGGAGATTCGATCTGCCTAGCTAGTTCGCTGGTGTACGCAGCGAGTTTGTCAAGTTCGCCCTTATTTGTCTGATTCTGTTTGGTACTTGCCGAGTAGGGTGATGCAGATTCGTAACCCAATAAAGCGTACTTATGTGTGTGTGTGTGCGTGGATTGTTGTGTTCTGCTACGAGTTCGTTCTGCAAAACACCAATAACGTTCAGAACCAATAAATCCATTGGAACAGTTTAGCCTGACCTGACATGGTGTTTCGTGCGGAATAGGCAGTTTGTTTCGATGGAAAATAAGTAAACATAGCACGGTAAAGTTTCATACTACGTAATTTCACAAAGGAGTGTAATCGAGGCAGTGTCTGTGTTTTGGGTTGATAAAATTGCCATACTGCATTAATACCGGATACCCAGAATCAGGACAGACCAGGGATCGACCGATCAATAAAAAGTCAATTAGCTTAGTCCTCCAGTGGTTGAAACGGGTCGGTGGTTACCCGAAAGTTAGATATCTTTGGTTTTGAAAACGAGATAACTTTTTCTTCTTAGCATCGTGTGATGGAAGAGCGCAGGCTAATTGTTGCACTAAATTAGTAGAGACAGTCTTCGTGCTCTCTGAATGAGTCGTTTTCACAAATCCAACTTGTATCCATGTGGCCTATCGTTTTCAGTTACTCCAACCCACTTGTGTTTTATTAAAATTTCTTCAAATTTGTAAGAATATATGAACCGTCGAAAATGAACCTTTCAACATACTTGCGGATTATTTTGGCCAGCCTTAAAGATTGGGTGTGTGAAATATTTCCAACTTCTAAATAATATTTATTACACGGTATCTTTTATTGCAGGCAATATGGTTTCTGGGTCCGTAGATACACTATTTTTGGTAGAAACAGAACGCTTTCGGTGCCCTTTTATTGCACTCCGTATTACTTCTGAAATCAGTTTATTGTTAACCAGTTTGGTTTTAATCATACTAATGACTACTCTATTACCGATGAGTGGCAGTCTTCCAACCAAAGCTTTTACAGAATGAGGTGAGTACTTACAGACGAACGTTTTTCATGCCATTTAACTTCTAAAGCAGACTTGACATTATTCAAGTTTCTCCCTCTAGTTTCAAGGCTTTTTTGCCGGATGAAGTTTTTTTCCAAGTTGAAATTTACATTTTCCGTAAGCTGACTGAAACCACACGATACACACCAACACTTGTCTACAGGCACGGTATGCGGCAGAAGAAAGACAATAACCACGCTTCACTCGGCGTAGAAATAACCAGTAAGCACATACTCGGTGCTCTTGCTGCTATGCGGGACATTTGCGTCTAGGCCCTTAAAAGCGGCGCACGCTAAAAAATGATGCGAAGCTGTCTGTTATTCAATTCTGTTTCCGCCCCAATCGATGCACTCTCTACCAGGATTTTCTAGTCACATATCGCCACAAACAATTGACGCCTGCAAGCCACCGGCTAGATCATAGGATTACATCAGCTTCATGTGGCACAGTAGGATACCAAATTTGCAAATAAGCTCCAGTCAATGAGGCTTCTAAAATGAAGTAACGGGAGTTATAGTTGTACGCCCTACTATTGGCCTACAAAGTGTAACCCCATGATGTGCGCCTATTACCTGAAACTTTCTAAGCAGCACCATCTTGTCAAGGTCATCCATCTGGAGTGTTTAGTTTTCTGTTCCTCTAGGATCTATTCTATTCTAGTTTAGTCTGGTTAGTCCGAATTTCTTTTGTGACTCTGATAGACTGCCCCCTGGACCAGAAGTACCAATTTCGGGTGATCTTGACAGTACGCCCCACTCTGATCATCCGCATGTCGATCTGAAGAGTGAATAAAAGGTTTGGTTGTGATACATGTTTTATAGTCCGTCAGGTCAAAACACCGGCCACACCTTTCTGTGACAACCACTTTGGGCCAACTGGCTATCTGCATTCTACAGAAGGTTTTAGTGTATTATCTTGTGAGATGGTTATTTTACCATACGAATTGACAAGTCGATTCCAGGTGCCCTTGGTGCTTAATTAACTCAACTCCACTGAGTTCGACATCCTCTCGTTTCGAAGTAACGAAAAGGGCAATATGATGTGTATTGGGAAGGCTCGCAGAGCAGAAATCCCGAATGAGATTCCTTATTTCCATTCCAAATTAATCAGCTCAGTTGTCTACCGCCATCAAACCGATGAGAACGTTGTAGGACGAACCCACATACATAACTGGGAGACCTCGGTTAGAACTGTCTGGTGAGCAAACTAAAATAATCAGGACGTCACTTCTATGTCTCCAGGAGTTAAAATAACTAAAACGGTAGTTGGACAATGGAGATGCTTTCATATTGGATGGACATCATCGTTCCTGATCCGTTTGGTCTTGCGTTTACCTGCTCCATTTTTCATTCTGCGGTTGCTATGGGATTGTTGCCATATCGCTTAGTATGATCACTCTTCCATTTGAGAGGCTATCCTTCCATGTCGAATTCCTATTCCAGCAGAGTTATGGTGTTTTCAGTTTAGTGTTATTCTGTCCTTCAGCTTGCCTTGGCGCATCACAGCAGACTGCATGGTTGATGCTAGCAGATGAACCAAATTTAGCTCATACCTAATCACACAGTCACTTAATGTTCCTAGGTTGTTGTTCACCGTTTTTAAGAGCACACGTTCAGAAGTGCTCTGTGTTGTTGCCCCGGTTCCAGAAACAAGCCATAACGATAAGAACTGTATTTGTTACTATTTCGTATCACTGTTACAAAAGGCTTGAGCTTGTTGCATATCGATGCTCGTGTGAGAAATCTTGCACGTCCTGGAGCAAACGCCTAAATGGAGCCTATCGATCTGTGCACACAGACACGTGATAAAAGTGATTCACGTGTGGCTCGACTTTGTCTGTTAACTGCTGTACTTGAAACATCCAAATGCATTGTTGGTCAAAGTTCACATACCGATAAGTCTGATTTAGTTGTCAGGGTAACTATACTTTTTGTTTTGTTTTTGAACGCGAATGGTCCCTCCACATGTGGTTTGTGTCGTTCCGGTCACCTGAAGTACGACATTGGACATCCCTTCGAATGCCGAAGACGTCGACCTAGTTGCTTTTGTTATTACAAACTGACAACAAGCATTCTTTGTGGCAGAGTTTTTTAGATGCGTCATCGAGTACTTGACACACCTGAGCCTTCCCTGCAGGTGGTGAACCACCCGTTTGTGCACTATACAAGGTACGCTCTCAGACTGTTTGCTCCTTTGTATGATAAGCCCTCAAGAATGGCTGGCCGACGCAACAGGTGGAATCGGTGTGTCGTGTGGTTGTTTAGACAGTCGTGTTGGTCTACTTTGGACGAAATTCTTTAACCAGTATCCTCAACCCCATTCACTATCACAACCGTCGTAGGTGAGCGAGACAGCAAACAACATGTGCTTTACGACATGACGTTCAATAGTCATACTTGTGGTCCACGGTTTAACCAAGCCAATCCGGGTCACGGAGTTTTACACTAGTCAGTGCAAACGGGGCTCCAATGAAGCTCGGTTGTCCGAGTGTAGGATGAACAGTTGTGGACGAACAACGAGGAGTATGGACCGAAAGTGTAAACCACCCGGGCTCGAACCCCAACAGAAACTAGTAAACTTATTGGCGGACCCACCCAAAAATTGCTGTGCTCTGTGGTGCATGTTCGCTTGTAGTAAAAAACATGCGAAAAGACGCCGAACGGAAAAAAATATTCAAAGCTTCTTCCCTCCGAAAACCGCGTTAGAAGAAGTAGCTAACGACCGTTTCATAGATAAGCGTCCTCAGAAGACCTACCGTGCATTCAGTGAATTCAACTATCAGCGTTGAATATGCCCACTAAATAGAAGGACAGATTCATCCTATAGATAGTCCTCACACCCCAAGGCGCAGCGATGTACCAGAGGGTCTAACTCTGGAAAGTTACTTTATTGACTGGATACTTGGAAGCAGGGTTCACTGAGTTCACTTTAATCATAACATTCATGTGACGAGAAGTGTTTTCCGGGGAATGTTGTCCAAATCTTAATGTACATTGGGAATTTTTAAGGACGAGGACGTGGGAAACCGTTCGCTTCTGAGGGAAATCCACTTTTTCTAAATGAAAGTCACACAAAAGCACACAATTTATGGTACAAAATGACCATTTTTCGCTTGTAGCTTCATGCAAATCAGAACCATATTGTTGGTTACAGGAACTTGAGCCCTTTAATTTTACTTTCTTGAAAACAGATTTAAAAATTTCAACTAAAGTTCATTGAGCAACTGATGCCGAATAAACGAAAAAACTAGTTCGTTGTTGGAAATCACCAGCGAATATATCACGAATCTACAGAACGACAAGAAGCTGCGGCTTTCCAGGTAGTAGCTGAGTACCATAACGTTTCGTCATGAGTGAATGATTAGCTTGCACTTAGCCAGGGTATAACGCCACCATCCGGTAATCACACAGTGATCAGAACCATCTAGTTAGGCTGAGTCTTATTACCAATGTCTCCAGGACTTGCTTCGAACCCGAGAAAACTTCACTCAAAGGCTGGCATCGGCCCACGTGTTACTACTCCAAAATACGCCTTTGTCCTTGACTAACTCCTTCACACAGCGCTAAACAAGTACAAGTACGGAGTACATCACAACTTTAACTAAGATCCGCAAAAGTAACAGCTCACTGGTTCTTTTTCGTAGCTGGTCTGGGTGTCTGATGTTGCGTGCTATTTTAATGAACCCCTGAAACTTGCACTTCATATTGCTGTCAGGTCCACATTCACATGTTTCTAGTTTTTAAAGTTTTTCGAATGATATGACAATTTTAAAGATAACAGGGGGACATTTTCTGAGACCAAGGTCAAGTGAAACAGCACTGTGCTTTTTCATTGAAGAATAAACCGATGTTGCCGGGGCTTGGGATATCACTTTTTCTGTTGATACCAATCACCGGCTGTCGTAAGCGGAAAAAGTTCCAATGTATTTCCAAAGTGGATGCATTTTACCCAGCAGCACAAGTCACAGCTTAGAGTCTACTAAATTCAAAAAGAATACAGAGTATTTCCAAATTGTTTTGAAACCAACGATTTTGCCTTTTACTCTTGCGTTTCTCCTGCTGAGAGCCCTTAAACTGTCACTGCTATTCCATTTTCATCGCAGTGAAATTCTTAATAATGAGCCCGTTTAAGGATGGTTCCTGAATTTCCACTGAGATCATCAGCGAGGACAAAAATCTCCCTTCTGGTTTCGAGAAAATTGGAGTTGAGACACCATTTTACAAGGAAACCTCGTCTTTACGTTGTGATCTTTATGATTACGTCACTCATCCTCTTCTCCATCTTATAAACATGCGCGTGATTCGACTCAGATTTTCAACAAGCTGATCCACTATGGTATTTTGGCAAGTGTAAATATGAACCATTGAGTAAACACGTTCCAATCCCATCAGATGAATTGCGTGATCGATCTTGCACAACAAGACGCGGTCTCCTTGATCAAGAATGCTCGTTTCTACACGGGACAAAACAACCACGTGGGGGGTTGTTGACGTACTTTTTCTTGAGTTTAGTTGTAATTGAACTTTTCTGTGCGGACATATGGCTGATGACCGAGGATGTTTGCATAATTGTTGATTTTTATTCCTCCTCACATACATGCGCTATATAGGCCAGATCTGTAGAATGTATTAAAATTAATTCAGAATATGTATCGAAAATCCCGAAAATACCATGCATTTTTTTCGCAATGACATCTCAGGTTAGAACCCAATACCAATGGAAAAAGTAATGTACAAATTTATTGAAAAATTTAATGCGTGTAATTACCATATTTCTACATCTCCACAAGAGTATGCCTTCATGACCCATGGAGTGAACAAAAGTGGTGAAACTCTTAGTGAAAATAATGCTACCGTTTTCCGTGACCTCCAATAGTTGGGGAGACATCAAGATTGCAGAGGGCAAACTTTTGGGCGTAAAGCATTCTAATATAGATGTATTGTTCATATTCACACAACTCTCGTTTAACGGTTGTCCTCCTGTCCTGGCGTAATTATTCTGGTGAGTCCACACCAAAGGTGGGAGGCATTGGATTCGAGTTTCGCTCTTATTGGAGCTAATCAGCAGTGTATATTGTGCTGGATGTGCTGACAAACCTCATGAAACAGATGCGTTTTCATCTTTTAAAGGACCCTTCGAACGGATTACATAACTTTCTGTTTGGAAACAGTCGGTAAATACTCAAGTATGGGAGCTTCTTTTGACATGTGAACAGACTATGGATCAACAAACTGATTCATGTTGGGGCCTCGCAAAGATGTTCTCCCTTTCTTTGGGTTTCCGCCCACCACCTCACCGTTTAAGGATCAGTATGGATGCACTACTTGTTTTGATAACACACGAGCGCTTATGCACTTTGTCAACAGCTCAACCAAAAGTGTCCAGTTCTGGGTCTTCAATCTTTTGCCAAAATGGATCACATTTCCAGCAAACCAGCGGACGAAAAGAATTATATGGTCTTGGTACACTGTTCTACACAACCAGTTCTCGCAAAAAAACAGTGTGGGATCAACTCTACACCTTTCCTAACGTCTACGATCTATGGGCAGTCTATTTATCTCATCGTTCTCTTTTCTTGTTCTAGCTGAACTCTAGTGGTGACGATGGTTATATTTCGATTTGCAGAATGATTCCACCTCATCACTCCTCAAGGAGTAGCAGAGTATTTCTGAACGCTCTTTCAAAGCTGTCGTCCTATAACTTCAAGATTTAATCAGATTTTGCACTGGCACTGCCAGTCAACTATCAGCAATACCCACTCAAGAGTTTACCATAAGAAACAATGTTGTTTGGACAAAAGCATTTATGGTTCATTTTTCTTCCTGCCATTCCATGTTTTGCATGGCGGTGGCGTCTCCGTTTGTACGGTCTGTTAGCAATGCTGTGTGGGATATCCACAGGATAACTGGAATCTACGGGCGCCAGTAGCCTATTTTGGCAATTGGCTAGTAATTGGCGATTAGCTAGTAAGTAGTCATAACACTACCCCCTGCAATTTCTTATCCACCAATGTTTTGTGACTTTGCGTTGCTGTTCTGTTACGAAACTAGTTTCGAGACAGACAAACACGAATAAATCTGACTGCATTACGGTGAATCGAAACATAGTCTACTACCTGTACAGGGAGTTTTCTGTTTTCTGTTTGACAACCAAGTTCACAGTGAGCTCAGGCGGAAATTATATGAACTTGCGAAACACTTATTACACCGTGGATTGGCAACGATGATCCATGTTCCCGAGACGTTGTTTTGTTCACGAAGATGGATCTGCTTTTTTATGGTGAAATGATGGGTTTTCGCGCAGTGGATATCAGAAAAAGACGTGTATTGCGAGGCATTCTGTTGTTTACATCTATCTGCTGGCAACATTTAAGAACCCTGAACGGTGCACCTCAAAATCGGATCACGTAAAGGCAATATGCTAGTCAGCTCCTCAGTTAAAACAAGAAATGCGTCAGTATGGAAGCCCGTAGGTGATCCTAACACAGTGTGTAAAAACAGCCTCGAGATAATGTTTTGTAAATAGTATATTTCCCCATTTTCTGCTTATAATTGCAGTGGTGGGTGTTTTGTTGTTCGTGTTGTGGCGTATGGAAAAACACATTAGTCCATTCCGTATTTGAGGGTGCGAATACTCCCAAGGGAGTTAGAGGTTGCTTCGCCTAAAAGGCTTTATAATAAGGCCATTTTCACAACTGCCTCACACTGCTAGAACTGTTGAAGCGTTAACCGATAATAAAGTTTGGTCCTCTACAGAGGCTGTGGGGCGGGCAGCAAAGAACCCCTTATCAGGGTAAGTTGATGCTTCAGTGATTACATTGTTAGCCTCATTTTTAATTTCAATAAACTGATCACCAATACTGATAGCCTTTCTTCTGTTGTTTTCTCTGTTTCCTCTGTTGCAGCAGTGCACTGAAGCAGTTGTTGTTTGCAATGGAGCCTCCTCCCTCAGGTCTAGTTCTCGATGTTGTTATCTTACATGTGACACTGTCGAGTAATAGACATAATAGTGCATAATGCCGTCGGAGCTCAGTAGTATAGGCAGAGTATACTGGCGAAATTACGCGAGATAGCATATGGACCAGCGCAATGGAAATAGGTACAAGAATCGCAGGATGTTTACTGACACTGTGGTTCTGTGTTAGAACTTGATTCGAGCCTCCTTCAAACTTTTCTAAAATATATATATATAAAAACTTCAACACTGTTGCCTTTAATCATCTCAGGTTGTAACGACGTGGTAAGCTCTCTCGGTAGTAAAGGTATAATTAAGAGTACCACAGGTCAACTGGATCTTCCCCACAAGAAACACGGAAGGCCTGAATTGTAGAGGTCTTCTGTTGGTTAATTACGGCCCCAATCTCGTCAAAGAAACGTGCTTTTACACATATTAACTTTTACGTCCTCTAGAAGTGATCCATATTGATGGCAATTGAAACTTTTTTCTTACGCAGAACACAGAAGAACTGGCTAGAAAAAGCGCAGTGGCGACAATGAGGTGTGCTGAGGTTGACATATTTGATATTACTATCCCTGTGCTAAGCAGCAACTGACATAGCGTAGTCATCCGTTCTGTCCGTGTTCTCTCATCTTATTTTGGCGGAAAGGATGTTTTGACTACAAAAACTTCAACTACAGGATCCTGCGCCCACAACGATGTATTGTGAGTAACTGATCAAACTAACGTTTGAATGATACTTCACCAGGTGAACCACCATTGTCTATGACCCTTGAAGCGGTTAGCCATAGAGCCACGTAAGCATTTCCTATAGGATCTCATTTCGAAAAACCACAGATCTTATTTCCATTTTAGACTGATTATGCTGTTTCAGTAGGCCTATCAAGTTGAATTTATCTTAGAAATAAAACCGAACTAAGATTTCAGCTATGAATTTCATTCGATGTGTTGTGGACCTGCACCCCACCGTAGCCTTTCCGTTTTAACCCATGACGGTAGATTGATGAGAATAAATTAGGGATTTATGCTTTGCAGTACATCTTAGATGCATGTCAGCTCGATAGCCAAAGAACAACATTGGTGAATTTGGTGTGTGCGTTTAGGAGCTTTCAAGGCTATATAAACTCACCCTGTCAACTCAGGGATGCATGTCCCCAAAGGGAGGAATCACTGACTCGGAGACCGTCTTTCATTTAGGAGCGTGATGGCGCTTTTTTATTCTAGGATTACGACATTTTCGTAGAAGATATCTCGTTACATTATTAAAAGTCTTATGATGCAGAACTAAGAATAACGCGGTGCTAACTAAATGCGCTTATTCTTGTCAAAAATAATGGCGACCACGTTATTCCCACTCGGATTGATGAGTTGTTAACCAATTGTTCAGGGTGGATGTACATTTCTCACCTATAATATGAATCTCACCAACAATGTCAGTTGTTCAAAAAGCCGATCCCTGCTATATCGAAGTTCCTAATAGTTATCCTCTGATGGTTCCAGATCAAACGGTAAACACAAGGTCTGTTTCATTTGCATGGACGCAGCCGGAAATTCAATTTAATCCGAATCAAACTGCCCAGATTGTTCTGGTTATGCCGGAAATTCATCGAAACTGGCGACTTGTGGGTTCTACGGAGTAGGCTACATTTGCAGCTGTGTCTCACTGAATTGTGATCACAACGGGGTCAGGAATTATTGCCCATAAGCTGTGTAATACGGTTGGTTTCATCACACTTGCATAATGGGTAACTCTGTTGCTGAACACATGTACTAATGACACGATATTACTTTGCACATGTTGCCCCTTCAATTTTGGAGTCAGAAGATTATTCGCCTGAAATGTCTCGGAAATCCATTTGAATCCTTGATGCACAACTGAACATGAATCTGTCAGGTCAGCGGTTTTTTAGAGACGCTCGGTAAAATAGTCTGCGTATGTATCTCTAAGGCACTGCGATTCTTCCCGATGTACCATTCAGTTAGTTTGGTCACGGAGTTCTGGTGGATCTCGGTACATCCTTCAATGTCGTTTTTATCGCTCTGATGACTGAAGTGGTCGCTTGGTTCTGAACAGAACTGCCGAAGGTCGCAAGCACACCACACAATCTAGGGGCTTGTGAAGCTCCTTGCCAAGGACTTGTATGAATGCGCAGATGTTAGGTGCCAAGTTAGTGCCGCTTTGACTGAGGGCTGGTGTGAAAGAGCAACAGAGCTGACGTTTGCACCAAATGAAGCAGTCGTCCCTTTGGAACTGTTTTTTATCCTGATTTTTATAAAAATTGATGGGTTGAATTATGCTTAAAAAAAAGGTGTCATGTTTTCGGTGGATTTTGGATCCGCATTTTGGAGCTGGATGCGATTTACCATGTAAGTGCGTCGATCAATGCACAAGAAACAATGTTTCGGATGGCATGAATTGTAAGTGATTTCGACTGTTCGAACGGCGGCTAGTTATCAGGATTTCCAAAAGTCTTCATTTCCGGAATCACTCCCTTAGGTATTGAGTTTTTTCGTTTAAAAAAGACGGAAGTTTTCGAGGAACTGGACAAATTAGTCAATTGAACGCGCTTTGTCTGTCGAGGAGGAGCTGTCCTTGTTTCAAATTTACGGACCATACAAACAGAGCCAGCTTAATTGTTGCGGATTGCAGGAACACTCCGTGTCACTCAGTTCATTTAATTTTTGCGTGTTTACATCAATATCTCTGTGAAGGTCTCTACGTGGTGATCTGTCACCGATAAGCAAGCCCAGCCCACCACTACTTAATGAGCGGATCAAATGCGAGATCCGACCACTCTCCCAGCCATTCTGTATTGACCAAGTTAGTTTTGACACGTGGGGATCTGGTTGGCGTTTGTATCTGGTTTACGCAATACATCAACAGCCCACTCGACTTCAGTCGCAGTACCGAACAGTTCCAGATAATGGCCAAACAGTCTAATGCACCCAACAAATATAGATCTTGGGACTTTAGTGATGCCATATGTAGCAGTGCACCTTAACAAACAAAGATCGCACATTTTGAGATGTTTACTGAAAAACAGAATGTCAGTAGTTTTAATGGGAAAGTAAGCCCTCAAAGCTAACTGGGAACGGAGTCAGCAGGTTTGCGGGATAAGGCGGCAACGGAAGGACCAAATAAGACGTTCGTTTGAAGATTTCCATAAAAACTCTAGACAGTTCATTGATGGCCTTGTCCATAATTAAGACTTAGTTTACCGCTTTCCACCGATAATATTTCGTACTTGAACGTTAGGTTTCCAAGGCCTAGTAAACGAAAGATTAGATTGAATTTTAGTTTCACCTCTCAGAAACACTCATTTAAGTCGCAGAAGCGTTATTCGCTACATTTTAAGTTTGTTTAGGGGTCCCTTAAGCATGAATATTGTCATTATTGAATAACCTCCACCTCGATTAGCTTGGTACGCCAATAGTTTTCAAACCTGTTAACTGGCTTATTGCGGTGTTTGTCTTTCAGCAATCTACCTTTTAGACTTTGTAGAATTCCATATTCCTGTAGCCTGTTGTTATGGTCCTGAGCACGAAGTGAAAGATATCAGCAAAAAAATTGATTACACACCCAACATGTGGTTCTATGCAACTCATTCCCAGTCTGACTGCTCGTTGTTTAACCATCCCGTAGTTCTCTTGGAAGAGCCATATTGATGGTTGGATCATACACCGACTTGACTTGACTAGACTTGCCGAACTCGGCACAAAACGAGTATTATCCGAAACGCACATTCTTCACATCCGCAAAAGTGGGTTTGAAGCTGTGTGTATTTTACTGAAATTGTTATCACTAAGGCACGAGTTCCATAGCATCTACTGAGTAGTTTCCTAGGCAGCTTAAAGCAACAAGGTTCAACATTCAGAAGTCATAAAACTCCTGATGGCTTCCA
This sequence comes from Opisthorchis felineus, assembly GCA_004794785.1. Lineage (NCBI taxonomy): Eukaryota > Metazoa > Platyhelminthes > Trematoda > Opisthorchiida > Opisthorchiidae > Opisthorchis > Opisthorchis felineus. The sequence goes on along the minus strand of SJOL01008033.1, from coordinate 1,011,663 downwards.
ATAGACTAGTGAAAGTTATATACTAGTCGAACCATCTTCTAATACCGTAAATTTCTCACTCTGGATTGTCCTCCATAATAACCAACAGTTGTCTGTTATCGTCATTGCTAATGTTTGGTCAGGTTTGGAGACGAACTAATTGCTTTTGGAACGTGAGAAACAACAGTGAACTGAGTAGCACATGCGCCAAACTCATTTAGCACGTGACTGGCCCGTAGTATGCAATCGCACTAGGAATAGTCGCTTGTATTGGTACGTCGGTCTGTTCCTGCCACTGATCTATACAAATCACTCCTCAAGCATGAAATACATCAATGATATTGAATTTGACCTAGTGTGTTGTGTGACGTGAGTCCAGTATTTAGTCCACCAACTGTGCCAACTAAACAACATTTCAAAACCACGATTCAGAATTACTCTCTCATTCAATGCAGAGGGAATACAGTTTGAGTAAATGGAGACGACTGTTCAACAGGCCGGAAGTTCGAATCGATGATATTGATCCAAGCAGTTCAAGCCCGCAGGTCGCGGTAACTAGTCAAAGGAGTACGCGGATGACTAGTCAATCAGTGCCTGAAATATGTAGTATGTGACAACCGAACTGACAGCTGAATTTGGTAACACTGACTGACTGGTAAGGTACCGCTGTGACTCAGTTTGTAGTGAATTGCTAGGTTGGTCTGCTTGCATTCTTTCGAGTGCTTTTTCCAGCAGAGGAGAAGGAACTTCATGCGATTTTTTGCAGTTTCAAAGCCTGTGGCCTAACAGCTTAGCGAGTTCTGCTGACTATGAAATGTGTCTATGCAAAACAGATGTATCGAAAACACCCATGAACCGAAAAACAAGCTGGTAACATTGATTCTAATTATGAGGGAGCAGTAGTTGTATAGAAAAACATTCTTGTTGGAACTGGTGACGATATTTTTATGACAGTGACGCAACAATGGTCACACCGATAATGTACGATCTCAGCTGTTTTTGGATTCTCTCTGACTATGACGACAGAAAATATCTAACATGATCCTCTCAGCAGATAAGTTCGTTAAGCACATTTTCAGATGACAGTGTGTGAAGCTCATCACAGGCTATTAATAGAATTATTTTATCTTGTAGGCCGCATTCCACCAGTCACGTACTTTCTGCATTGGTCCTTCAAAACAACCAGAGGGTAAAAGATGTCTGTTCCCTCGCCAGGACGTACATCATTGCTTAACAAGTTGCAGTCGAAATGCATATGGTGTATGCTGAATTATTGGCCTAGACGTTTTCACAGAGATTAGAGTTAGCGTGTTAGCACAACTTACCAAAATAAGTGCACCAACATAGGAGGATTATTGTGGTGCGAATCTAAATTCTCCGAATACCCCAACACCCGAAACTACATTGAAAAACTAAAACCGGGTTGGTAATATTATGTTCCTAAGCGTTATGTTCCTCAAACAGCAAAATTGACTCAGTAACCGCAAAGCGAATTACCGAGTTCCTTAAATAGGGATTAGGGCGGTAGCTGTTTTCGTTGGTACATCACATCTCAGCAGCCCCACAATCAATAGGTATTTTCAAGGGGAGTTTTGTAAGCTATTCACGTGTTGCTCCGGTCATTTGATGAGAACAAAGCTTGCTGTGTCAAACTGTCAACGGTTGACTGCGTAACTGATCGGAGTTGACATATTTTTGCTTGTAAAACCACATGCTCAGACAAGTAACTGTTTGTGGAACAGCAAGAATGTACGCAATGCTTAAGTTAGGTGATTCCTTACACTTGTATGCTGTGCTGACGTTAGTGGCCCGAAGTAAACATGTCGCCAGTATTTACTGATACTGTTCTGAAAGCAACTCGAGGTAAGAGGAAGGTTCGCTAAAATATACCTAACCCTAGCAATCGAAATAACGTTTTTCCAATGGTTGATGTAATATTTCCAACTGGAATTAGATTCATTTTCTCAAAACCGGCCTTGATATTATTAAACTATGCGCACCAATTTCCGAAGTGGACTGATTTTCACTAAATTATCTACGAAAGTAGATAGAGAACAGCTATTATCAAAACAACACTCAAAGAAGAATGGGACACACACGTAGAGGTATTCATTTTGCAGCTTAGAGAAAGCTTCAATCAGAAATTTCGTTCAATCATTCTGTGGTTAAAGAAATGTCGTATTTCGAATTGCACACCCTAGACGCTTTATGAGTTTTCTCCAGTATAGGTTTAGAAACGAAGTAACTCATTGATTAACCTATTGATCAGTCCCCAGAATCAACCCTTTTTTACATGAAAAGTTTGTATTCATGCTACACATGAGACAAAACTGCTCTGATTCACAGTGGCTCACCCTTACTCTCAACACGAATCAAAATGGCATGAAAATGATAGTGCTCAACTACATCATTCTTCCGACAGTATGAAAATTACGTTAGCGTTTGTCGTCTTCAAGCTGATCAGAAAGGTGAAGCCTAGGCCAAAGAACTTTGGCAGATTTGGGATCGATTACACTACTTCGGTGTTAGTACAGTTCGATTCACAAATGTTTCAAAAGACGAGGAACTATCTTTTAGAAATATTCATGATAGGTGAAAACACATGTTGCCACATGAAGAACTTGCTACAAAGGATCCCATTTGTCTACCCCAGTTTTTGGCGCCAGACCACTTATGGAGAGAATGGTTCCTTTCCGGCGTTACGCGGCAGACCCCTGCTGTGAAGTAGTGTTTTTCTTCACTAGCCAAATAGCATGTCACTCACCGTACATGGAATTAAATGTGAATCTCTGTTTTCCTACTGGTATTTTTTTAAGATCTAGTTAAGCTGCGTAGCAGATGGAGGGGGTACTTCAAGATAACTGAAGTACCTTTTGACATCCAGCGAGCTTATTTTGCAGTCACAAGAGACCAGAAGAGGCATCTGGCCGTCCTTTAAGGAAAACACCAAGCTATCACACACACATTAGCCCTTCATCTCATGCCTTGAAAGTGGCCACTATAATTCCATGCTGCGCACAATATCATCACTAAGCCACTGATAGTCTAAGTGAAGAAATATATATCTTAATCAGCTACATATTTGGGGAGTTCTAATTACGGATCAACTTTTTCTACGACCATCACAGTTAAGATCATTCAGCTTGTGAACTGCCAACATCCACAGCTCTTTATCATACAGTACGAAAACTAACCAATGTTTTTCGGCCATATATAGTCGTGCAAGTGGCGTTTTCTACCAGGCATAGACAGTCACACTCCGTTCGGAATGATAATCCACCCCAATTGCCTAAAGAGCTCCCTTGTTTTCAAACCACCAGTGATCTGTTCCGAAAGCACATATCCATTTGTTTCGGAGGACGGATTCCGACTTTGGGCCCTAAATGTATTCTTCAAATTCCGTGGCTCTTGCATCATCATTACCGTCACTGAAATCACCATTGACAGTGTACCAAGATGTTGGGAGCTGTAGTGTGTTAATTGGCCGTACATCAGATGACTGTTGATCGGCTTGTAAGTTCAGCGAACACATCAATGACCACCTGATGTACAACCAATATCACCATTGCCGCCCCCATTATCATCATCATCCGCAGCAGCATCATTCCCAACATCATCAACATCACCATTGTCAACATCGTCATCAGCATCATCGTCGTTGTCACCGCCACCATCATCATCAGTGGCATCAGCAGCAACATCACGTGCACTCAGGATGTATATGCTTCCCAGTCCACAGATTAGCTCACTTTCTACCAGAGTCCCCCCGGTTTCTGGTATGTTGACCTTAAACCCTATGATAAAATTAGTGACTGCTACGTTTCGACAAAGGGGAACATAAGGTGTCAGCAAGGTCATCTCAAATATGTTCATTCGCTACGCAACTGAAACCTAAGGCTATTACTCCCCTGAATCTACTCGTCGCCAATCGTGGTACTGACGATTAAACCCCGTGATAGTGTGGAGAATTCTGAAGTTAAGTTGATCAATAATACTAAATGAATCGAATTTTGGGGGAATGTTGTAAGAGCACTGAACGAACGAGTTTCCGAACCCCGCTGAGTTTTATTGCAATAGTATAGAGACACTGGCCATAAAAGTGAACCCATCAAAAAAGATTGTTCGCTTTATAACCACTTTGGTGAGATGTATTTCCAGCCTCAAAAAGATTACATGCAATGCACAACGGAAGTCCGGCGAACTTCGACATGCCGTTTTATCAGGGAAATGTCAATATCTACACAGCTCAAACGAACGTCGTATTTACAACAGTTAGAGGTTAAGGCCATGAGATCCGAAACCTAAGGTTAGAGTAATTAGTATTGTCCTAAATTTATGCGAACGGGGATGGTGCTATTCAGAAGTTGGACGATAAAAGTTTTCCTCTGATTTCAACTTCGATGGTTTTGCATGTCAGCTGCCACTAATTCGGGAGGTAATGGTTTGAATTCAGTTGAAACCAAAGCATTAGAGGTGCGCAAATATTTTGTAAAGTCTCGCAGACTGCATGACGATGAACAGTGTATCCCTACAGGAAGGTGAAGGGACTAAATCCCACATTAAGGAATATTAAAAGATCCTGACCATGTCGGATGTGATTCGATTTGGCTTGAAAGTGCTTCCGATATTTGTGAGCGGCTATGGGATGACAGTAAAGATTTCGTGACAGGTGAAAATGCTTGCTATTCAACAACAAAATCACCCTATATATTTTTGCCTAAGTGCATCCAAGACAGATGCTCAATCTTCTGCCTTTAACTCTACAGCTGTAGCATGTACGTCAGTCACTCCGCTTCAAGTACCCAGTTGTCTGCAGATTTTAGACAAAGGTTTCACACGCTTCCCGTATAACCAGAAAATTGATTGATCACATTCACATATGCTACTTTAGTCAGCCCGTGTGCCAGACATTCTGCTGAAAAACACCAATCTGTATCAAGTATCTCATCCAGTTTGCAGTTTTGGTAATTCTAGCATCCAAGTAGGTTCGAAAATTCCACTGACTGACGGCGAAGCGCGATTAAGAGCATCGGGTTATTTCTCTCAATTTTTCCCTGCGTGTGTGCAATTTACAGCGTTCTGATTCAAACAAACGTATTACGCGAGATGGGCGCTTCCTGATTTTATGATCAGTGTAGATTTGGTGTGTAGGAAACTCTTTACCAATAACAGCCTCTGAGCTGCAGCTGGCATGTGTGACTCTAAAGGAATAAACAGATGATATCCTCATGTCAGGACAGTCGATCGCAGTTGCCACATTTGTTTAGTTTTCCTTACCACGTGCGCTATACGCTGACCCGCTTGAAGGATTGCACGCGAATCTTTGCTACCATTATTAGAGAGTTAATCAGTTGTCCGCAGGAAAGCTAGAATGAGCATCACATGCACTGTAGCAAACTTGGCTACGCTAAAAGTTCGGCGAACACTCCTCTGGTTAGTCCTTCTCTGTATGAAACCAAAAAATGAGCTATTCATACCAAGTAGTGTACTACTTGCGGGATGGAAGTTGCTGAGAGCCGTAAACAACTGGACAGCAGGTAAGTTGATGGAAGGACAGGCTGCGCAATCCGTATTTAGAGGTCAGACGTGCCCAACAGGTGCTACGAGGTCATCGGCATCTGAAACATCCTAACACCAGGAGATGCACCGGGTTGAACAAAATACACATGAACCACCTTATCGAATATGAATCACAGAATTACGAATGAATGGAATTGATGCTCACTGAAGATTAGAAGTGGGATATAGAGGGCTTGAGGTGATGGGTTTTCTATCAACAAGGTGAGGATAGAGGAGTGGGAATCCACAGTAACCAACGGAGGAGTTGCACCGAGTAAAACTCCGTTTCTGCTACAGCTAAGCATCCTGCCGTTAAAACATTAGAAGGGTTAAGAGACAGCTCCTAAATCAGAATGTGTAATGGTCATCATCCATTTTGTGGAGAGGAAGGGAAAGAAGACAGGTCAACATGGCAAAGCCTTTACCCAAGCTGCTTCAAAACGGAGGTCCTTGCTACCATCCCAAAAGTATGAGTGTCAGACTGTCGCAGACGGGTGGTAAGCCCATCAGGACCCATTTGGAGGATTTGCATTTGGCTGGGCATTCGGGCCGATAGAGTACCCCAGGTAACACTTGGGTACAACACAAGGGAGAAACTTCCACTTAACTCAACTAAGACTATGCAGAGACACTAGGACTAACAAAAAACTTCCACTATCCTGAGATGTGCTGATTTTAACACAAGTTTAAACAGCCGTAGTAATGTTTGCGCTCCTTCAGCACGCGACGCGATAATTTTGGGGTTCGTTAAACAACAGGTCAAAACTGGCAATGAATGAAATGAACGACTACCTAGGAGGAAATATGCTCAAAATCTAAATGTTCTGAGTGGAGAATCAGCACAGTAAATCAGCAAAAGTGGGTGATCGTCATACGTGGCTGATGAAACTCAAACTGGGCCAGATTATAAGTGAGCTATCCGGGAACGTATATACTTCTTATAAGAAAGCCTAGAAAATTTCTTAAATGTTGAGGATGCTTCTGGCCCAGTCCTGTCGCCAGTTCCGTTACCCTGTCATACAAGCTCGTCCGCTCACAAACCGTCAAAAAGTGAACGATGCTTCTGAGTTGTGGAACGTGAGACTTGAACCAGCTAAGATTTTACCTCAAAACATTATTGGAACATAGTTTCCGTTCGCTTCCGTTGCATCAGACTAATGCACGACCAACTTTCTTTACCATAAAACGCCAGTTGACCGCCAATCCGGAATCTGGTTTGGTGTACCTTAAGCACGCGGAGGCAATACTACCCTCACTGTGTCAGCTTTTGTGGCTGCGTCTTGTTCATTTACCCATTTGCCGGCCGGCTGAACAACAAACATTTGCAAGATTTGTGTTGCAATATCTACCCCATGATAGCGGTTGATTACATGTGTACGCATCAATTATGAACAATCAGCCCCGAAGGATGATAAGTTTCTTGTGTTCACACGACTGCAGTCTGACTTCTCCCTAACTCCTGGACATCCTATGCTCTGCAAACCTACAAGTAAGTCTTGTAGACAGCAAATGTATCCTTAGGCATAACACCACTCTTAGAGATCCACAAAGTTAAGTCAATGAACAGAAACAGCAATATTGCCACCTGTAACTGTAATCATTGTCCGCTGTCACGAAATCAATGTCTTGTGCATGGTAGTTTAAAAGATAAATATGCGCAGTCAAAGGGAAAGAAATCCAAGTGTCAGCCGAAGGAATGAACTACGATTATCACCCGAGTGAACCGCACTAAATTCCTTTGCAATATTTACAACCAGGAGTACCGACACGGCGGCTCTTGTGTGCGCGCAAAACCAAGCAGAATGTAAGTCCAACCTAACGAACCAATCAATATATACCCGCAGAAAACTTATGTAACCTCTCCGCTTTTCCAACCCCCATTAGGTATTTTCGATTCCAGACCACGGAAGCTGACAGTGACCGTCTTTCTTGAGAAGACGTAACCACCTTTCCAGTATTAACTTTTTTCATATACGGTCCTATCCAAATATGTGATGCTGTATAATGCATGGCACTCAGTTTTTGTATTTTCCATTGGTCGTGCGACATGCGACAAAAAACCAACAAATCCATATTCTTCATATGCGCAGAATATATTACAAGAAACCACATGAAAACAACAGATGCAAGAAGTCTTCGCCACCGAGATGACTGTTGCTAGCTCAAATTGTGCAGGTAACTGTTTTTCTATTAGCTAAGCTTGAAAGTTTCTTTGAAAGCGTTTCCACATCAATCAAAATGATGTCATTGACGCGTAATGAATTACCGTTGTGCCGTAGCTCAGCCATGAGACTACGAGTAGCCCCTGATTAATGCTGTGCTTCTGTTTATATACGTCTTTGTGACGGGTGTCCACCCTCAACCATGACTGCTTGATTGGATCGGTTATCCTGTGGACTGGCTCGCTGGGCCGTTCCTTAATTGATCGCTGGTCATACTATTTTAGGGCTTAACCTATCCCCGACCCGTACTCGGTGAACCCTCCCTTGGGTGTCATGTGTAGCATGTTCATAATCATACCCATCCGTCTGGCAGTCCGTTCCTTTCGAGTTTCCCGATTATGTGGTGCAGAGATTAGGTCGAGTCTGTAAGACCGTTTGTTGCACTATGCCTCATGTCAGGATCTTCGGGTTTTCTAAATTTTATATATACCCTTCTTGATCTTCTTGTATGAAAACCAGAGATAGTGGATCACAACCCAGCTCAGGTAATAAAGCAATAACCACGGTAAATCTAGGGACTGGCCACACACCTTCATCATCCATCTGTGTCACGGTAATCGCATGATTTTCGCGGAAAAACAGGAACAGTATTACATGTTTTGCTGGTAGCAAGGCAGAATGACTAACCCTTGTCATACTTTGATAACCATCCCTTGCGTCTCCTTGGCTTCCAGGGAGGTGTGAAACAGCTTGTGCTCAGACCCGTGGGCCATAATGATGATCTTCTGTGGAAGAACACTTTAGTCGTGAAAGACTCAAATGTAATCTTCCCCGGCTCTGATAGCACCTGTCCGCGAAATGCACTAGTTTCAAGACAAATGAGCACTGACATGCACATGACTTTGTTTATCATGGCAGGCCGTAGTGACAGTTACCAGAGCTGTGTAAATCAAAATTTTACCAGACCCTTGATTTTCCGACGTGTCCTCACCAAGGCTCTGAATGCTCTAGGCGTTGCCTGAGTACAATGCCGCAACCGCAGTAGGGTGACACAGGGTGGAATGTCTCGCTAAAAATACGGCGCAGGTTTTCCTGCCTGGCCCTGCACGGTATAAATACACATACAGGCTTATTGTCAGGTCGAGCATTGAAAGCGACTCAGCGCTTTATAATGTCGCGAGGTGCCAATTTAACCTTAGAAAACAAGACTCGAGCTGTTATCAAAGTGCCTAGGTTTCATTGGGAGTGCACAACTTAAAAGCTTGTTAGATGACAAGCACACATCTTAAAAGTGTTTGATCCTTCGACTTTCTGTAGAACTTGCTTGAATGTACATGGTCCTTTCAAGGGAACTTGTCAGTTTTGTCCGCCACTTGACCACCTGAGAGCAAAAATCAGAGTGATTCGCACACTTTTGTTCAGCTCGTTTTCCAGTTGTTTGCCGTTTGCGCAGAAAGACTTAATCCTCGTCTTCAGTTTAACCTCAAAATTTCGGTGTTTTCGGTCTCTAGCGTCTGGCATGCTGTTTTTATGTTCCGTTCACCAGACAGCGAATCAAATTTCACATTCGGTTTTGTGGCACGAAAATATGAACGTACATGTACAGCGTCTACCGAGTTTTTTAACGATCTACAGCTCTTTAAATCACTTCATCTGTTCATCAAACTAATTCCACGTCCAGAAATGGTAATGTGTTTCGCCTTTCATCCTCCAGAATGGAGACACAGATCTCGTGTGCCACGTTCAACCCTGACAACAGTCGCTGATTATCCGTGTCTTCGCTAAAAACGCCACCGACATATCACCTACATAGTCCACATTGGTTCTTGTGATTGCCGGCGTGGTTGGCTTTATCTACGACGTGCACATGTCCTCCAGAACTGGGCCGAGCAGCCAGGAAAAACCACTGAGTTGTCCTAGTGGTGTTTTTAACAGCTCAGAAAAGAGTCTCGTCGACGGTTGCTGTGCGAAAAGATGTATTAATTAATTAGGTTTCATTCCCATCACCACAGCACAATGTGTGTGTTTTGAAACGACTGAACTGAGATACTGTGATCTGAACTACTTTGTCAGTAAGACCTTTTGTCAGATTTACTTTAGGTTGCATAGCATCAGAACGGGTAAGGAAGAGCAGAAATAGTGTTTCATTCCAGAGTGATCCAATGCTTCACTTGGTCCAGAATTATGTACCAAAGATCGGGTTACTCTCCATGTCCAGTTGTAAACTTTCATCAGGTCGGATGTTTGTGCGAATTTTGTTCGTCAGTAAAACGATAACTTTTATGTTGTTGATTGACAAAAGGCGCACCAGCCGTATACGTTTACAAAACATGTTAATTTCCGCGAATTAGGACTGTAATTCTTTCATCGCCTGAACAGCCGGGTTGGAATTTAAAACTCCTAGTCAATAGGCTAAACCCTAGAAGGTATCGATCACAACCCGCAAGCTACCATGACAACCTCGAAAATAACTTGAACTCTGTCTGACTAGAAAAGAGGCTCTGTGAGTTGGTCTGGCTACTTCGGTATCTAACCGCGGATGTTTTGAGATCACAAAAACCATACACTGAGCTTCCACCGAGCTCATAAACAAAAGAAAAATGAGTGTGAAAAAAGCTGTGTGAAAAAAGCTGTGTGAAAACATGTGTTTTATTTGCAGGCTACTGTAATTGATTCACAATGAATTCAGTCTATGTCGTGAATCTGTTTTACTCGGAAGAACAACGATCGTCTGGTTTTCACAATACCGTTGCATACGCCCAAGTACCTCACTTAAAGTCGTGAATGCCTTCTCATTTTTTCCGAGTGAATCTTCTGAATTACTCCTAGACGCTCAACATAAAGTTTAGAAAAACGAGAGTTTGAGCAGGGACTTCTTCTGCCACGAAAAACCAAACTCCTTTTCGATTTCCCTACTGAATGTTTCGTTCTTGGTCCTAGACTCAGATTTATTAGCTGGCAGATACCTCTGAGAAGCAATGTAGTCTGCGGCAGTCTTCCATCACAGGAGCGGATGTTCTATTACATAAACAGAGTTGAAGTGAACGTTTAAGCCTGACAGTGTATGGATTACCGGTGGAGTCAAAAACAGATTGCAGCAACGCATGAGAACCCAATTTTTATCGCCACTACGACAAGTTCAGTTGTCTCCCTTACAAAACTATATCATATTCCCAGACTGTGTTTGCTGGTTTTTGTATTTTTTATATTTTTTAATTGGTTATTATTGGTTTGATGGCACAAAACTCAACCGTTCATAAGTATTCTAATGACAAAAGCTGATTATCACTGCTTATCAAGGCTTACCGGCCTGGCAAACATTTTCCTTTCATTGTTTTCGTTGGCCAGCCGCAGAAGGCGTTAACTAAACTTTGTTATTCATCCCCTTCTATTTAAAACGCTTCCCTCTAATATATGTTTAGACATCGTCAGAACATGCTTTCCAATGGGTATGCTATCACATTTCAGTGTTACCAGTTCTGGACAAATGTATAGAAGGCAAGTGACTTACCGACGAATAAGCAGGTAGGGAAACCACTGAACGGGCTTCTCGGTTATGGCATCCAATACCTCCAATCTCTCTTCAGTTAACCGCAAGTAGCATTCTGGCTGGTTCAAATGCAGCTTCATCCAATCCCCTGCCTCTTCCAACAAGGCCGGTATTTTGTCTTCTGTAGTGATGCAGTATAGTAAAGGGAGGATTATCTTACCCGAAATAACCTCAAGGCAAAAACACCTGGTACAAAGAAAACGGATAACCACATGTTATCACATTAGCTTGTCTAAGTTAGGCTTTCACGTAGATGGTCAGAGGACTAGTAAATTTCTGAGACGAATATAACGGCTGTTAGTATCTCATGAGTTCAAAATCTATTATAACCCATCCATCCAATAAAGCTGGTCTAGATACAGCTTCAGTTGGCCTTTGAAAACTCTAAAAATTATCTGAGTCAATAGAGTGGTTGTGAAAATCAACAAAACAAGAATAGTCTCATGTTACGAAGAGGTTATCAAGAATGAGGCTACTCAGAACAACACACGAGTCTATGAATCTTATACTCAACGTGTGCGAGATAACAGTCCTATTGATCAAACACCGCTTAGCACCGTTACAGTCGACCATGTCACGTGATTACGAGTGGCGGTTGATTCCTACATCACCACATCACATTAAAGATAAATGTGCTGATTGATCCTTGATGGCGGCTTCGTGTGATTCTGTGAAAATCACTTTGGAAAAAAAGCCGTCGAAATACATAAACAAGAGTTTGGAGTCATTTGCTTTGTTTCCACCTTACTAACTTTGACAGACGACTGTGTTGTATAGAATGAATGTGGTCTAGTTCTTTGAATAAATGATAGGAGCATCTGATTTCGACTTTTCAAAAACCTTATTGTTACATTCTTCCACTAATTGACCTGAGTTAGTGGAACCTCATCCTGCACCTGTTCTTCCAGGAAATATTCATCAGTAGGGTAAACTGAATTGATAGCCAAGAGTACTACTTAGGAAACAGGTTTCCACCTTGGTTCCAAACAAGGATACACAGCTCAACATACGGTTCGCTTGAGTGATCAGCGGAGTCTATGATTATCACGTCAAACTGATGGCATCGGTAGACCGTGCGTAAGTCATTTCTGAACACCATACCACCTGTCTTTGTAGGAATCCATGTTGCGAGTTAGGGCCTGCTGCTGATCTATCATTCCATTCAAAAAGATAACAGATAAGTTTATGTTACCGATTATGGCAGCAGATCCAACTATGCTTATCAGGTCGGTTTGTGCCAGCCGCAATGGTGATCCCCTTAATCCATTCTGAATAAAAAAGTAATTTTACTCATCTAGAATAACCGTGGCTGAGGCCTTGTTTGGAGAACACTACAGAAATTGAGGTATTTGGAAAGCTTGAATAATTGATGCACGAGCGATCTGTAGACTTCGAGCTACTGAGGGCTAAATGAGATGACAGAGCTGTTTTACAAGCCCAAAACAAAAGGTCGACAAGCTAAGGAAAAAAACCTTTGAGGTCGATTAAGAAGTAACAGAACATGGTCAAAAATACCTTCAGATAATACATTCCGATTTTTCACCCTACAGAAACTTTCTTTCGTGACACCTGGTACCACAGTACCAGCGATCGAACAAGAAATCCTCCGTAATTTCATTCTTAAATCCCCACCACCTTTGAACGTTGATTCTTAAGCTTTTCCCTCGCATAAATCCAATCAAAATATTATGATGAATCAGACACGGTGATCTTGGGAGTCGTTTCTTGAAACTAGTAACGCCTATCCGTGAATGGTGGTCTGTTACCTTCTTCAGTTCACTTACTGAAATCTCCAGTGGCTAGAAATACACACTGACTAAGTTTCATCTCCCTTTCGGACCTTCTACGGTATATGCACTTAAAGAGCTAATCCAATGATAATTAGAAATTTATTTCATGACTGTTCATTTTTACTCAGCTTCAGGTTAGTGGGCCGTAAAATGGTAAGAGACATCATTTTCGTTGTTTGTTCAAAGTACGACCACTTGCCTTCCTCTCCTGTGTCTACTTGTCCTGTGATCACATCCCATAAATAACTCTTTCGCAACAATGAAAAGTTACGAACAACATGGAACTGAAGTCAACGAGGTGCAAAAGTCGAGCGTCTGGAATCTACGGGCTCGCCTGAGAAAACGATGTGAAGTGTCCGGATGGGATCAGATTAGCGTGGGAGATGATTCATGGTTAGACTGTAATGAAGATGGCTTACTTGCTTTTTTAAAAAGTTTGTCAGACACTGGCTGATTTAATGTCTAACAAAGTTTCGATTTTGACACTAAAATGACCAGCTAGTGAGTTACGAGTCTAGTTGGCCAAGGACGAAACGATGAGGTCTCTTGAAACCAGCAGACTTAATCATTTCTAAATGTCGGCTAACACTTCCTGCTGATTAGTGTGAGTGAGCAAGCCCGAAGACCGATGAACGAAGAGCGGATGGTTAACATCATTTTGGGTCATGTTTGGAATTATGCTATTTCAGTTCAAGGAAATTCAGTTACTTTTTAGTTTTACGTGTCATTTACACACTGTGCTGTTCCGTATGGCTTATGGAAGGAGAAAATTACGAACACAGGCCAACTGTGCTGATGAGTTCAGCGCACGCTGAACTGGGGGGGTGGGGGTTGGGTATGCTTGCTGATTTTAGAATCAAGTGTATTTGAAAGAGATTCGTCCGTCAAAATGGGTAAAAACTTGTGACCCAAGAACCCAGTGAACTTAAGTCAGTTCCGGTTCCTAACAACATGACAGATTGCCTTACTCATCCACTGAGGTAGTTCCCCAGTTAGTTAAGTGAAGTTGAGTGAAATAAGAGGTTCTGTGGTTAAGACGGAATAGTCATAAAGGCAGGAGCATCAAACGTTCAATTCAGTGACAAAATAGCTGAGGATAACACAGATGGACATTTTGGATTTTCGCGTGAAAATACTCAAACTTGAAAGTGCATTACGAAACTGGGTAGCCAACAGCTATGTAACTGAAAATTGTTCGCTTCGTTCAGCGACCAGTTGTTTCGCTCAAATGCTTACCGGTAAAATGGGTTGACATGTTGGTTCACACAAACTAATCTGAGACCCTTTTCCGGTGCTATGGGCCCGGTCGAATTGACCGCCAATGGCAATAAGACAACTCGCCCTCGTGAACGGATGCGTGAAAAAGGGGCAGCCTCTACAACACAGCTTGTGTCGGTTCACAGACAAGTAGTAGGATGTACCACAGAAATTTTGACAGGATATCGAAGTCCTATTAGCTAGACGGGACAAATGTCAATCCCTCGGATAACCCAAAAGTAGTATGCTTACGCAGCCACCATATCTGTTTTCACTGCATACAAACAGAACATCCTTGGAGATCCTTGAACTATATCATGCAATCACGTTTAGAACTGGATGTGCACAGTAGGTGAGTTAAAAAGGCGGAAGCATATAACAAATAATGAACGCATCATAAAGGAGCCAGGCTTCCAAATGAAAACGACTGAGTTGCATGCAACTGATGACCAAACAGAACAGCTATTATTTATTTACCAAAGCCAGTACGACTTAAACTGCTTCCAACTGAACTGTAGAATATTCAGTCTGAGTGAACCCCAGTTTCTTGCATCTATTGTTTAACAACATGAGAAAGTCATTTTAGGAAGACGTCCCAGTCGGAGTTTGACGCTCGGCAATGTCCATCCAGTGGCTGGATAGACCCGCTCACCCAAAGTGAGCGGCTAAAAATCAGAGATGATTCGTTTTTACCTCCCGTGGCCTCGCGTGATCACTGGAGAAGACGGAACACATTCTTCAAAGTGGACCAAAGAGGATAACGCAAGATTCAAACTAGATATTTGACACATCTCCACTAGAATCGTCGCCATGTTGTATTTTCGTATATAAGGATCTATGTGGAAACGCCTGGTAATTTCACTGTACGAATATGATGGAGAGATTGAAATCAGGTCGCTAAAGTGCTCGAGTAAAACACACTAGGTGATAAAATTATCATCTGCGTATAGCCTCGACGGCTGATGCTGTCCCTTGAGGTGTTTTAGAAGAGACTCTCTTTACGTTGTACAAGGGTCTACGGTTCTAAATCAATAGTTCCATTGGCTGTTTTTCCCGTTGAAATGAAAGCAAGCCTACACGTCTAAAGTATAAATAAACTTCTGAAACACACGTTGCATGTTCCCAAATTGCCATTCAGAAGGATCACGAATTGTCACCTTCCACCATGCATAACCTGGTGCCCGCTTCAAATGGTCACCGTTTTGCGTTGGCCAGCGCACGGTTTGCAGCCCATGTGAAACCTTTTAAGTGTAAGTACAAGGTACATAGTGGCGGCGGATATCGAAACCAGACCCTGAAACGATTCTCACATACTCAGCAACACATGCAGGATGATATGCTTGCAAACTCACTGGTGGTATATTTCTTTTTGCCCTGAAGAGAAAGACTCTGACGCATGAAGCATTGAGTCCTTCCTTCTCAGTTTATCGCCAGATACGCTACTTCTGAGAATCATTTTTGAAAATTGATCACCAAATAATGGATGATCCGTTGGTTTCACAGTCACCTTGTGCCGGTAAAGAAAACGAGCGCTTACGCAATTTTCCACGCACAGGCATATTGTTATTTTGATCTACCGAAATCCAATCCGATGTGCGACGACGAACAACTTTTTTATAAATTGGGCTACGTACTTATCTCAAAAGGATGCACACCGCCAATGTGGGCCAGTACATTACTTTGCTACGAACTCATCATCCCCATCTCTTCAAATCGCTTGTAGCTGAAACCTCTCGGTTCACCCACTTGTAGTGGTTTCGTGAACACCGCGGAACCGTTTCGCATTTTGAAATTAAGCTAACACCAACTTCTAACAAGAACTAACGTAGTGAATTTCTATCCCCAGATGCTAAACCGCACATGTGTGATCAAAATCCTCAACCAATGATAAGGTCACAGCTAGCTTAAGTGCATGCGAGTAATTTGACGGTATCATACACAACCCCATTGCCTCAGAAATCTAAAACTTTGGGTCCCTTTCATCAACTGGAAGAGAGCATCAACGCGAAATAAATCTCGAGATGCAGGCAGATTTGCCATATTGTTTTTCAGGTCAGTAGGATCTTGTTTTAGCGGCATTATCAATCAGAAAACAGATTCGCTCTCCGCAAAATATGCCCAGTAAAATATGAAACTTTTCGCTGACTCGCGGAGAGCCGACATGCTTTGACTACACAGCTAGCCGTATTATTGACGTGAATATTAACAGGCCGTTTCCCGTTATATGTGGAAAAATGAAAATTTTCGTATGCACTCTCGGCCTAGGGCCTACCAACGAAGGGCGGAAGATGCAGACGATGATACGGAGTGTGGTCATACAAGGCCTTGGTTTTTATAACCATGTAGCACTTTAAAAAATTGTCACATGATAAATTATCGCAAACACCGCTGAGGATGGTGCTGCGGAATATGGGCGGTTCGGACGCGCTGTTTGGTTGCTGGTTTGTCTGCGGAGCTTGGCAACTCGATCTCAAACGTTTTGTCACCAATCGAGGAACTATCGTTAGTGCTCGCGCTGAGATACTACTGACAGAAAATATTTCGTCACTTTAGAAAAAATTCCGGAGTAACTCAATCAGCAGCTTGCTTTCTATCTGTTTTTGATTTTTTTCGCTAGTGCATCAACTTAATTCTAAAAGCGACCTCGGTTACCATCAATACAGCCGCATTCAGATTTCTACTTCATGTAAGAAACCGATTTTTCAACGAGACACTGCATTACCAATTTTACCGGCTCAATTCCTTCCGTTACAATCTTGCAAACCTGTCAGCATTGGATAAAAGTTTTTTAAGTGATCACAATAACGTAAACATTCGGGTATAAATAAAAACTTTTCATGCGCAGAGTTGAGCGGCATGAATTTTTTAGCTGAAAGTCCGTGCGTCTGAAACAAATTCATTTGATTGCGCTTATGCTGGCCGGATAAAAAGCTTGGTCGTAGATTACTTCAATCAGATGTATCGAGATTTTGTGTCCTGAGAAAGATGGAGGTTGTTTCCGCTTACAAAAACGGTTACCTATGGAAAAATCTATATTTCAGATCCGTCTATCAACACACTTTGCACTATACTGACGGTTACCCCAGCAACCAGCCAGGAATAAAACAAACCATTGTAGTTTCTATCAAGTCTGGAATTCAAATCCCCATCAAAAGCATTATATCTTTGTAACAGATTACTACCATACATTGTGTGGATGAGTTCAAAGTAGGTGAGAAATATGGAGCTGGACTTGGCAAGGGGGAATACTTGGACTAGGTCCTGAAAGGCCCTGCTGCTGGGACCAATTTTCACACGCAAACAACACGTAGAGTAAAGATAATTTTGTTGGTACACGTTGGCAGACTAATGTGAATACCTGCATTTGATTCGATAAACCTTGGTCAAAGAAGAAGACATCGAGAAAAAGTTTCAGGTGTCTTGGTAATTTTGGAGGGAAGACTTGCCAAGACAGAAGGATTAAACATTTCCAGTCGGGCAAAAAACTGGGTTACATTCCATCACTAACAGCTAAGACGAAAATGTCATCAAAGCTTCGAGTAACCAAAGCATACATAATCCACTACCCATATAACAGAAAAAATAGCTGAAACCTACAAAATTCTCCGTGGAAAAAAAGAGCGGTTGTATATAAATTGGACTGATATGTTTGACGACGGTTAACTCAGCAAAATATTACTGCTGTGTCACGCTACGACCACAGATGAATGAATATGGAACAAACTGTAAGTCTGCGCAAAATGGGGTACAATATATGGAGAAGTAGCCATGCACCAAAATGTGATTTTTTGGAAGCCTGGTAACAATGGAGGCCACAAAACCTGCATGGGATAATATACCGCTCAGATTTTTGTACACTGAGGATACGCCTACAATTTTGCTTTCCGTCGTTGGTGAAATGGGCTCAGAAGAAGCATCCAAACGGTTCAAACAGCCTGTTCACCACATTCATTAAATATCCCCCGCGTAGCATATACAAATACCAACAGTATGCCATACTTATTCTGGTATTGAACTTTGCCACTGATGGTTTCTGTTTGACTTGGAACTACCGATTGCCTAAGGATCAGTAGAATTTTAGTTAATACAATGGATATCCCAGGTTTGCTTTTTGTAGACACAGAGACTAGTTTTTCCCAGCAAAGAACTTACGGTCAACGATGTGATATATAGACACATGTCTAAAACAGACTGAACCAAAAATTCCGTTTGACTCACGACGAAATTGCTAAATACTAATATGACCTATAAGTGTCCTATTGGCTTCCGTTACAACTTGTGTGTAATGTGCGTAGTCGACCGGTGCTTCGGAACCACTGGCTTACAACTTTCTCTGTGTATCTATGGTCCTGATGAGCCTAGCAATACTGCCCCCAAACTTGCGTTTGGCCCAGAAGAATTCTGTTACAACATGAAAATAGGGTTGCTGTGGTCACGATCGTTTTGGAAAAAAGAGGGCAAAAAGCCTTTGGCTCCAGTAAAGACATGCCTTATTTTTGGCTGCACAGTAAGGTAGTGTGTGTATCTTATTTGGCTTACAATCCAAAAAAAATTTTTCCATGCCTATTTTAGTAAACCTTCCAAAAGTTCGTAAATGATTATTTTTGTTATGATGTTCCTGTTGAAAGAGTCCAAACCTTTTGATTATTACATGTCGACTAAACACAAAGTTCTAACGAAATTCGGACCACACATTACATGTCTCAGGAAGCTTCATCGGATTAAGGACCGTTGCCAATCTATTTCTAAAACGTTTAGATAAATTCTGAGTTATTGAGTCGATAGTGGAGAGCATTGTGAGTCTCTACGGCCAGCTTCTGTGGGAATTCCACTGATTCAAAAAAGAAGTTTCCACCAAAGTTTTTTTCGGGCAAAGTGGTTAAGTCGTTGCTCAGAGGTCACCTGTGTATTCGGCGGCACAACCCTACCCGGCAGGCTGTTCCATGCGACAACTACCCCAGTCGAAAAGGCAGTGTGTTAATTTTGAAACTGGTCTGTGTTTAGACTCAAAAATTGCTGTTTTAGCAAGTTTGATTTACTTAGAACTATGCGACCAAAAAGCACTTTACAGTCAGCCATTTTAAGTAGACCGTGGATGCCACTATAATATACTTGACTTTTAAAACTTTCAAAAAACGCAGACAGTGGCGACTGAATGATGTTGAAGTGCATTTGACCGAGAAGTTGGAAGAGAAAATTATGATTAGCAGTGAAAAAAGGTGGGAGCTGATAACGAATAATAGCGAATAGCGAATAATTATAGTAAGCCGCCATAGACGGCGAGGAAACCAAGAAAACGGCCGCATAAACAAAGCACAATAAAGGACTCTTTGATTTGAAGTTCTTTCTTGAAAGCAACTGTCAGGGTGAAAATGATGGAACAGTCAAGGTGAAAGGTGCAATGGCTCTCAGGAAACAAACTCTAGTCCATTTTGATCCGCATCCTGAGGTGAATATTGTTATTTCATTAACTTCGTGTCTTGTTTCTGGGTGACCGTACAGCTAGGCTACAGCCAAATGATCTTTGGTGTCCTTCTTCCAGAACAGTGCGTTAGTGTCCGTGGCTGTTGTGTCGGATACTCTACTACTGCCCTTCGATTCCTGAAAGAAATGCCCACCATTTCTTCAACATCTCAAATTTGTGTGGAGTTTTGAAACCTTTTACTTACTTAATTTTGTATGTACATTAAGCTTTGTGCTGTCTCCCAAATGAAGTCTGCTGGCTTTAGTCATTTGTCAGCCACACGTTGCTTATGACCGTCGCAGCCAAGTCGAAGAGCCTTATTTTGATACAAAGACCAGAACAAGAAAAACATCCCCAGGACTTCTTCTGCCTAGAAGCTACACTTGGTAGGCGACCGATTTTAGTGCCTCTCCGATGGATAAATACGTACATGCCACCAGAAGAGAAGTTCATTCAAAAATATATTTTCTGTGCTCGACGTAAGTCCATCAAACGACCAACAACGGGGTAAATTTTGGTGTATTGGGACAAAACCTTTAGCCTGTATTGGCGGTTTACCTATGTTATGATAGAAATCGCAGAACTAAAAGTGACGAAAACCAAAACAGTTAAGCAGTAGAGCTGAAGGGTTCTTTGTGAGTCATTTTCTTGATCGATATGATGGACATAAAAAGGATCAATCAATGCTGGCCAGTTTTAAAAACTGTGGTATACAGGCTGCAGGATTTAAATCTGTCTCCCATTTTCACTTTAGTTGTCCTTTTTCTGCATGTTTAGGCCTCATACCATACTCAATTTATGTGCCTGTAGCAACGGCTTTTTCGTTCTTCTCCTCGTTTTATAGTAAGTATCGGTTAGTTGAAGGCCTGAAGTATCAATTTTATATCATATTGTAGTAGTGGCAATAAGCAGCAACTCCTTACGACAGGCGAGTGCCATTCCTTTCTAAGTAAACTTTTCACGTAAATAAGTTTATAATAACAAATACTATCAATTTTCCTTTCAAAAAGTTAAACTATCAAAGTGAATTTACTTCATTCTTCTACTAACACCTACTAAAACTGGTGTTTGTAAGCCGTGAATGAGAGTAAACGTAGACGGCATATATGATATTGCATAATATACCAATATGATGTTCAAATGACATTCAGAGCAACGGTTGCCACTGGTCCAATGAAACACTAGAGGCACCATTCCGTTCACAAATACTTGAATCTGCGCGGTTCAAAACAGAGCACAACAAGGACGGTATCAGTGGTGAACCTGGTTCGTGGAGTTGTCTCATTTGAACTAAAGTTCACTGATAAGATAGTCACGAGGAAATTGGCGCAAATGAACGTATTTTGCATACATGTGTCCTTATATCTGTCCCATTATTGTCATTTATTAAGTGCTAGCATCATTTATGGATATATATCCTGAAGTTATTGATGTTGAAGTTTTTCGTGCCCCTATCACCTCGTAATATTCGTTTTTTCTAAAGGTAACCGCAGACAAGAGACTGAGTGGATGGAAGCCTTATAAGTTTTCCATCTAAAACGGACGGAAGACAATCTACAGGACAAGAAACTACAAATCTAGATAAAATACTTCCAGGTAGCTGTTTTAAAGCCTTTTTACAAAGCCTCATCACTAGCGGCTGTCTCTTTATTTTCATAGGGTGTATTTCTTGTGTAAACAGTTCACCAGCTAGTTTTAAATTGTTCACGTAACAGGCCTCGAAACCTCAAATAATCGAAAACGTTTTGACCACCAAAGTTTTTCACTTGACCTGTGCATTCAAAGTTAACATGCCTCATCTTACTCAAGGTGGAAGCAATGTTAACCTGAATTATCCTTTTCAGTTATAAAACCGTGAAAACTCTAATTCAACTATTTTTAACGTTCCTTGGCATTCATGAGATTGTCATCGCTTAATCTTTTCGCGTTGCCCACAACATTACTTTTGATCTAATGAGAAAAGTGTTTATTATCTTAGTTGGCGTTCAAAGATTTCCTGACAATTTTGAACAGCATATTGAATAAGTAACTGAGCTGTTCACTTGTTAAAAAATTACACAAAAGCCAGTAACTGTGATGAAGGATGTCAGAGTTCATATAATGCATATAATGTTGTGCTGAATTGTCAAGGGAATGTACAGGAAAAGATTGGAAGCTGAGTTGGTTGACAGGTTATAAAGAATAAATGAACAATACTAAAATGAAAGCCAAAGGTCTTTCAATGAAAACCCGTGGGCCACAGCACACAAAGTGACGAGATGAAGAAGTTAGGTGGTGGGATGACCCTCAAAATATATTCACTTATAGCTTTTTCTTAGGTACAAATGGATTCAATGTACTCCGTGAGCCTAGCGACGACTGGCAGTTTTCATCACTCGTTTAAGATCACTAAGCATAGGTGCAACAGGATGGTTGCTAGAGTGGCAAGAAAAAATCTAAAAACGTTACCAATAGTTGAGACTTTATTGAAAAAACGCAGATGATCCCAAAAAGACTGCTACAAATTACTCGTAGGCGCTGGAAGGAATGAAACACTACCATAGGACATCACCGCATGAGATGTGGTAGCTAGACTGATGTATACACGGGTTAAACACAGTATCCCTGCTAAGCAGATTGATCAAAATGGACATTCAATAAACCATTGGCACGGCTCACTCGTTAAATGAGTTTTCCTGAATGCTGATTTTGCTCTCATGACCTCTGTGTTCGTTCTGTCAACCGCATCCCTATGCTAGACTATGGTCGACTGCCGCCCAAGAAACTAGAATCGTTTGCCCGGCTAAGCACATTATTATGTCCATCCAACAACCAAAAGTATAATCCTTAACACAATCTTGCAGTGTATACTGTATGTGGTTAACAGGCGATGTCGGCTGTTTTGAGAAATCCCAAAATGCAAAGCTAAACAGGTGATTTCAAAACCTTTGAAATGTTTTCTGCCGCATTCTGTTACCTGTTGCTTACTCATCTCTATTTTGTCTTTGCACGTCTAAATACCAATGAATACAGGCTGTCCGTGCTGTGTTGAGAGCCAAACAATTGGCCTCGAACGCCCTCCAAGCTTGCTCCTCTGACATACAAATGTTAGGCCACTCTGAAAAGTTACTTAGCAAAACAAACCCTGCTCATTCCTGCCAAAGAAGCTCTTTTACGTAGTGACCTATCGTCTTTTTCGGATGTGGATCCACTATGACCAGGAACCGGATTGTGTTCACGCCCACCCCAGGTCAACACTGGAGACCGGCTAGGTGCCTGGCTTCCTGTCTCTCAGGTAGAAAGCTTTTTTATTAATCGTAAGTATAAATTTCTGGCCGCTAAGGATAAGATAAAGCACGACGTAAACCAGTTAACTATAACAAATGTAGAATAGTTGAGCAACCTAATAAAGTAACACATTACCTTATGGCTCCCGCCTTTGTTTGCGCCTCTGAAACTAATGCCTAAGATCACAACATCATATATATCCTGGCTGTTTCTGTCCACTTTTTACAAACGTAAATGCCAACGAACGCCCTATCCGTCAGGCTCTTAGTCAGGTGTAGTGGCTTATTGGCTGCTTGCTATCTAATGTGCGTGTTTACTGACATCGAGATGTCTATTATGAGCGCTGGGTTGTGGCTTAAAATCAAGGTAGGCTGATACAGTGCTGAGGCCAGAGAGGCTTTCACAAAGATGCCCCTGAAATATGGTGTAACAGCACACTTTCCTGCATCCATAACGAGAAGCGTTCTTCTGAAGCATAAACCTGCTCCTGGATTGAGCGTGCGGTTATCTTTGTGTTCTAGAAAAGCGTGCTAATTTACTAGTTTATTTCTCTTTTATCTTTGTTTTAGTGAGGTTCCTCATAAAAACTCGTCTGCCTTATTAATGTTAGCTAATGTTTCCTTCACCACTGCACTGCAAAGTTACCCCCGTCTCTACCAATGCTACGTATTTTTATATTCTCGATCATTCACAAGTGAGGTAACGTTCGAGGTTTGTTCTCATTTGCATTTTTGTTACCTTTATACTCGCATTAAATTTCGTTCATAAATCGTCTTCTGACTTTGATATGGATTTGATGCTCGTGACTGTTTTAGCTGCGCGTTAACTCGGGCTTGTTGCACGGTCACAACCCATACAGAGGCTAGCCACCAGGACGGTACCAGAACAGGGATCACTCAACAGGTGCTTAAAGGTGGATCTACACGACAATAGGCGGTTATGCATGGACCTGGTTTTCATCTTAAAGACTGTCCGACTGCAGCTCCATCCCGAGTTACACTTAATTTTTGCCTTTAGGAGGACAACATACGTCAGGGGGGCATCCTTCCACATTAGAGACGCTATAATTGCGACTCGCCAAATCAATAGTGTATAGATCCAGGCATTCCGCGAACCTAAGGAACGGATCGCAATAGAATGCGGCAAGGTAATCTTGGGTCATATAAATCCCAGGTGTAACCGGTAAACATATTTAACACAGTCCAGGTACCTGGAGATGTGACCCAAAACCTGGAGGTGCATACACTACAGTTCAGTTCATCTCAACGGATGACCCGTGTTGTGGACTAAAGGAAAAAATCTGACGCAGGCCAAGCCGTTTTCTTTCTTCACAAACCTGAACCTGAAGATATGGCCACCGGAACTTAGTTTCGATCTTCTACGAACCGATCCGAGCACCAGCCCAGCTAACCAAAAGATTTTCTCAATAGCTAGCATGGATTATTTTTAGATTTAGGTTAGTATTCAAATTCTGGTTACAAAGGCAGTGTCCAATCATTTGAACTAAAGGCCCACAACATTAGTTCCAGTAAATAACAAGTAATTAACCCAATAAGCCCAAAACCTTACACCCAAACCCGCAATCCAGTATGTGAAATTGGTTAATGCTTCTAATATTTCGACTCACCTGAAGAATACGCTTCATATACTTCGTTATCTAGTAACCCGTCATCGCAGTCAGCATCGATAGAATTGCTCATCGGCTTTAGTGACATGAAACTTCCAGCCTTGCTAAGTGTTCCGGCAGTGCTCATGTTATCCCGATTTTGTGAGTTTCTGGATTTCTTGCCGATACTTGCTTTACAAATTGCCAGCCAAGTAGTGATTTCATTTTCGTCGACTGATGCAATTAGAAGCTGTTTGTTACCAATGACACCAGAAGGGACAAGCCGGATTGCGAAAGAATCTCTGTCGTTCACGGTGACTGTGCGAACGCTGCATGATTTATACTCGCTCAGATTACACAGGGCAGTGAAGCTTGTTGTTTTTGGTCGCTTTTCGGATGCATATCTCCCCTTCTTTTCGGTCTCCGGATCTTGAGTTTGGTCTTCATCCGAGTGGACACTTGGTGGTAAAGATTTGATGCATAAAAATGTATCGACGTCGTCTGTCAGTAATCGAACATCACATAAAACCCAGTTGTCCTAAAATGATAAACTGTTATGCACCTAATCAGTCTTACTTTTGCTGCCCTAATGTACGTTGATTTAACGTAAAACCTGCCGCTGAGGTTCATACCAATTTGGTAAATGTGGTTAGGTCATTTGGGCGTCTATTATTAGCGTGGCACACATAAACAACAGTTTCGCTCCCAGTTCACCTTGAGTAAAGTAGACGAAATTCCTCGGATGGATTTTTAACTAATCCACCTAGTTCGCTTGGTGTTAAATGACATAAGTTGGATCTTCTGTTAGCTTCTTTCAACCCCGTTCCCAAGTAAGCAAATGGATATACCCTGTCCCACGGGCGCACTGGGTATATACATGAGTAGGATTCACGGATTCACGGATTCACAGATTGGTACACAGGATCGAGGCTTTTGCCCAAGTTTCCCGGGTCGATTGTGTTCTTGTCGTTCTGCGGTTGTCGTTCACCTGAAAGGCACAAGCGAAAAAAGGGTGTAGCACTGCTCTTTAAGTTCTCAGCGCGGGGCAGTATG
>SJOL01008033.1:907968-984795 GCA_004794785.1 Opisthorchis felineus | reverse complement strand
TGGTCTAGGATGGCTCGCTTCAGAATGCGTTCCATCACCTTGCATGGCACGCTAGTGAGGCTTATGGGCCTGTAGCTGCCAGGCGATAGTCGGTCACCAGTTTTGTAGATTGGTGTGACAATCGCTTCCCTCCAGGAAGAGGGAAGGTGGCCTTCGTCAAGCGACTGGCGAAACACCAGATAGAAATGATAAGGCTTTGTTGAAAGAACTGCCAGATATCGAGTCTAGGGCAAGATTTGCATGGTGATTGAAGAGGAGAGAAAATACGGGCACTTAAATTGAAACAAGCTAGGTTGCGGCGTGAAGACACTGACATTTTGTTCCCCCGCATCGTCATCACACAGCCCCGTAGCGCGTCATCCGGGGATAACAGACGGGGCAACAGTGTCCCAGAGGGGGTAATAAAATTGAGGTGGCTCTCGAGGGCAAATCGGCAGTTGGCGGAACTAATCATTCTAATTGCCTTTTTAGGATAACAAGAGCACATCAACGAGAGGAAGCTTGGACGAAGAATGAGAGCCTGAATATGATAAATAATGGAACCACGAGGGCGGACACGCACTCCTTGGGAATCTTAAAACGAATAACCATCGCGTCTTATTTGGTCTCCCGGGTTACACTGCCAAAATGTTTCTTCCACAAAATGTTCAGGGGAGGACACACTCCTGAGAGACGTAGTGGGGGGGAGTAGGTTTAATTACACATGGAAAGAATGGATGGGAGCCTAACTTGTTGTGGAAGAATGTCTCGAGATCGCAAGAAAAACACCGGATGCCTTGAAAACCACTGATTTCAGATTTCCACTAAGAGTTGTTGTGACGTGTGGTTTGTGTTTTGCCTTTTTTGTGGCCATAGATATCGGAACAACAGATATGATCAGGGCTGGGCTCTCGTTAGAAGCCGGGTATCGCAGATTCGTCTGCAGGTTTGAGTGGCTAGAACGCATTTGCTAGAACGTGTTCCACTTAGCCTTATTAATTACTTTTACAACCAACAGATATAATGTAAAGAGGGGCGGAAGCGGAACAATAAAGTGAGACCGTTATGGTTAACTTGCTAACGGTTTGGGCGTTAAAGTCACCAGCTATCACTAAATGGAGGAAGTTGAATGTCAAAAGGCTCGGACAGAGGCGGGATTGGAAAATCGTCTCCAGAAGTGGGTGACGGAGGCCACTCAGTATTCGCACAATGGAATTGATTTCTCGAAAACTATGACGTTTCTACTTCATGGTGTGGAATGTCAATATATAATGGATTATTCTACAAATTATCTGCAAAGGTGATTTGTTTAATTGAGAGAATCTTCAAGGTCGTCAATCACCACCGTCTGTGAATAACTTGCCTAACGACATAAGATACCGTGAATTGCGGTAAAAGATCAGTCGCTTACGTTGGACGGAAGTTGCGGATAGTTCTGCAGCTGAAAACATTCATTGAGCTTTCTAGAAACTACGTGGCCTTTGTGGATGCAAAATATGCGCCGGTGCCAATCCTGTAAATAATTTTTGCTATTTACATCTGCCTGAATTGTCGAAAACCGAAGCATGTGTTCTGGGAATTCGATACTTGCTATTCCGAGTTAACATCGCCGAAGCCGCATTCATTTTTGCCGGATAAATTTTGCCAGGTCGGAAGAACGTGGGGCTTGCACATATTACAGATGTTTGCTCCATTATAACGTCCGAAATAGGTCAGGACGTCGTCGATCATAACGGGTGGCTGAACGAACCTAGCTGATGTACATGACTAACATGTGGCTATGGGTCCACGATGCCTAAGCAACTAACCACATGGAACTCACGTCGATCATAGCGGACAGCTGAACGAACCTAGCACCCATCCACTTGTGCCTGGAAAAAGTGGAAGGTCCAAATTGTACGACATGAAATTTCGAATTTTATCGGTCGTTTTGATTGGTACATATGTCCTGCCGGGACGCGTATGGTATTCATGTTGCACAACTTTCACGGAGCTATTGACGTCCTGAAACGAGAGGAAGGTACAAGTTAGGTTATCGAAATGTCACTATGAGTCAGTCGGCTGACAAACAGGAAGCAATACTTGCCCTTAGAAGGAGAGCGACAATCGCGTATAGGCTTGTATACACAGCGGCTTCTTCAACGGCTGATTCGCACTGCGTGATTTCCTGTAGCTTGTTGCCCATCGATTATTACCCTCAGGAAATACGACACTTACATGAACTGAATGAGGTCCCATTAACAGACGAACCGTCTGGGGATGATGGGTCATGTATTATGCACACGAAATCATCTACGCCTCTTTCCTCTAGCTGGCCCCCCACAGAGTTATTCGCGGTAGTTAGCCATTTACTCACGGCTGCCCATTGGCTCCCACTTGGAGCCAAAAATACGGGCACAAAGACTTCCGGGAGACACTGTGCTGGGATTCTGTACTTCAGTCCAGGTCAACATCATTAGAAGCCTTCGTTGTGGACTGGTTAGCAAGCACACCTTTGCGTTTTCTGGACGGGCCGGGGGCTAAGAGCGAAAAAATATTCACCATCACAACAGTCGATGTGATATGGTGCGCGATCCGTTGCACTCCAGCAACCACTGGTGGTAGTCGGCCGGTCACAGCACACAAAAGCCCACGTCGGTGTCCCTGGACCGCCATCTGATTTATCCTTGACCACCGACGGCAGGCCGTCATTTGCTGACGTTGAGCCTTGGCGCAGCAGGATTTGCACCTGAGCAATCAACTGAATAATGATGGCTGTAGCCCTCCTTGGTTCCAGCCCCTTAGGCTTATCCACAACACAGCTCATTTGTTTACATAGGCCGCAAAAAGCTGTCGGCGGTGGATTGGGAACAAGTTTAAGGGGTACATCTTGATCCGGTAGGCTGCAATCCGACAGCCACCGCTGGTGGATTGGAAAGCACCCCAAGAAAAAGTCAATGAAGAATGTTTCTTACTGATTGGAGCCGAATGATCTCTAAATACAAAGAACGAATGGATGCAGGGGAGCCACGTAGCCTGGTAGAAGGAGTATGTTCATTCTTCAGTACAGATGTCAGCCATCTAAGAGCACCTGGGTGTTTGCACCACGAACCATAATCTAGCTAAAATAGATTGACCTCACCTTCTTTGTTCCAACACTAGGATGGTGCAGGCTTGGGGGTCGCGGCTCCAAGTGCCTCAAAACGAGGGAACATGCATAGGTAGTCGTTCGACAGACAACACTCAGAACGAATCCGTCGCCCTCCAAGATTTCCCGTCGGTCGCAGTGATATGACGTGTGCATTCCAAATTCCCACTTAAGCCACTCGCCCTGCAGGGGCCACATTCTGTGTGGTATGCTGCGGTATGTTTTAGTAATGCACCCGTTTACATTCCCCAGACGGTTGTTGGCCACATTACCAAAGTGGACCATCCCGGCTTGTGTGTGTGCAGCCCATTTGGGGTGAGGTACAACCAGTGGGTCGTAAGACAATAGACGAATCGCGGGTCCGTGCGGCACAGCATTTGCAGATCTTGCCGGAATCTGTGTGCTTGTATTATGATAAAAAACCTACTGTACGGCATTGTCCAATCAAGCCATGCCGTGTAATATGTGCCGGCTGTATGCAGAGTGCCTGACAAAAACTACACCGATGTTGTATGATACATACGTACTTTCTAATAGCTTTCCTAATATGGAAGAAGCACGACATGACGTCGCAGCCAAACAATGCTCTTGCGGTCCGCATTTGTGCCGCCAATTTTTCCATGACGAACGTCTTCACTTGCGCATGGGGGCAAGAATGTTTCCAACCGGGGAAAAATATGGAACCTATGTGGCTCGACGAATAAAGGGAATTGTGCCTTAAACCGACTGTGAGCAAGAAGAAATTTGGGTGAAAGTGCAAAATACTACTAAAGACTCAATCTGGGAGTCAACGATTGATGAACGGATTAAATGCGATAAGTTCCAAGTTTCTTGCCTCTGGGTCGACCATCCGAATCTGTCCACTTTTTCAGTGGGGCGCATCATGCCACGGCGTTCCGTACCGAAAAAGGCCAGCCGGCAACACCATTACGCATTTATTGTGTAGAACCATGAACCGCACGGGAAGTTGCCAATGTCTTAATCCAATATCTCCGCTTCATCATTTCCGAAGGCTAGGTCTAAGATATATAAAAAAGCTAGCCTTAATATAATAGCAGTACGTTTATATTTAAGCGCGCGGGGGCATAATGTTTGAGCAAAAACCGGTAGTTGAAGCGTAAACGCGGTGGGTAACAAAAATGAAGGATAAAGAATAAGGAGAGGTGCTAAATACATATAAGCAACCGTAAATTGCGAAAATAACACGCAGCAATGAGGCGGGTGGTAAGACTAGTTCAGCGATCAAGCGCTAACGATTAGAGGCACACCCTTGATTTATCTGAAACCATAGTTTGAGCCCAAGAAATGTTCACACAACATTTTAACATTTGGCAGTATTTATTCAAAACCTTAAAACACCCCCTCAGACAATCACCATTTTACTGAAAATTTGTTTAAGCATACTCGAGGTCTATTTTTGGTGTGGATTTAATAATTTGGATTGCTGCCACGGCTTAGCGTGGTACCCCCTTGAAGACGTTGGAAAAGTTTGTTAGGAAGTTGGTTTCTTCATGTGTTTTCCCCCGTATTGGATTTGAAAATATTCTGAGACTACGCGAATAATATGTACGCCGTCTTTGTCCGCGCAAGCTCAAAATGGATCGGCCATCCCCGACTTATGTGAGAAATGTTCCCTATCGTTGCAGCGGGCGTTGTGTCAGACAAATCCAAGGAGTTAGATGCAGCTGGCAGGTTTGGCGGATTTTTATGGCGGTCATCACACACTATATCGGAGGCCGAGCGAGGTTCTACCTTTATCGGTATACTGACTCCTTGACAGTCCCGTTGGAAGAGCTGGTGAGTTTGTGGGCAGAGCGAGCAGACAGTACAACTGGGTGGCCAATACCTTAGAGTTTCAGCACAAATTTAGCGGATTGAGACGGTTTTGGGGGCTCTGTTGGGAAATGGTAGAAATGTGGTGGGTTACGGACTAGACATCAGAGTATGGCGGTCGCGGTACCGTCATCGCAACGTCATACTTGGGTTCGTGGACAGCGTCGTACACCAACATCGTATTTGGGTCAGTGAAGATTTTTAGTTAGTTAGAATCGGCGAAGGAATCGTGACGAAGACCACTATAGAGCAACGATATTCTTGGGTCCGTCAGGTGCGTATCATGGCTCCTTGCCGCCATTCATTCGGTGTAATAAGACAGCCATATCTAGATTGGGGAATCAAAATTGGAGAAAATGCCAAAATAGGTCCATTAGAAAGCGCTAGGGTATTGGCTCTAATGCTACCAGAAAACATGTCAGCAAAGCGACGCTGTCCGATTTCAAAAATGAAGATCGACGTTCTGTGTGAAATAGCAGGACTTCATGTACGGGTGTAAAGTACATCATTTCATGGTTGGATAAGGCCATCGTGCATAGTTGAGGTCTTATAAGCAGTGCTGCTCATTGTTATGGGCCTAGCTGTCACGATAGATAGCCAAGATAAGCGAAAATGCTCATTTTTGCGTAATTAAGGATGTTGTTAGTTGTTGGATTAGGCCATCAGCATTTTTGACGCCTCATGACCAGTCTTACGCACAGGTTTCTCCCTGGCATTTTCGATGAGTAGCCAAGGTAAACGACATTGCTAACGGTTACCATGATGATGATGGCCGGCCTTATTTTCTGGCATTCTCGTTGCGTTTTATGACGTATTCCAGCTAAGGGGCGCCGCTGTTTCCAATGGGGAATATGTCGTTGTGTTGGAAATTCGCGTGTAGATTTCCGAAAACGCTGCAATACCTGCTGACTAGCTGTGCATGTCTGAGAACGGGGATCAAAGACAGAAGTGCATACTTGCATCACTAGTACACATCGCCCCAAGTCGCGTTCCAGTATGAAACTGAACGCAAGGCGGGCTCCCTAGCAAACAATGTTGTGCCGAATTTCGGTGAATAAACCCATATAATTTGTTACGTCTGAAGAGTATTATGCATACAAATGTTATTCAAATATCCACCCGAGTGGAAGTTGCACTGGGCACCCTGTAGATATTGTCCCTCGTTCGAAGAACACTGCAGGAGGTTGAAATATATTTAGATTTGACATTGCGCTTTATCTCTTTAACTGGCGGTGGTTGGTGACCTTGAAATTCCGCCCACTTAAACTCGATGCTATTAGCATCACACCTCTGTGACGTGAACCGGATTGGACCGCCTCCCCGTAAATTTCGCAACTTCGTACTCCCAGTAGTTTTGGCAAAATGAGTTTCGGTGCACTTCTAGTGAGCGGTCTTTGCCCGATATTGGCGTGTGGGAAAAGGCATGCGCTTCATGCAGAGGCCAGTATTCTGATTGGTCAGTTCTGCACGAGCCAGAACCCGTGGACATTCGAATCGAATTCGCGCACAAGCCAGATGATGAGAGTTCAAAATGGTTTAATCTTCGTGAGAGGCAATGATGCAGCGGCATTTTTTAGACTATTCGATCACAACTTTCAAAGATATGTTGCCCACAGCATACTGTTAAAGTGAGCGAAATTTCAAGGCTACGGACCATCACCGATTTGCATTCTGTTACCGGTTTAGGGGAGACAAATCACGAAATCAAACCTCAGCAAATTTTGGCTTTCTTCGGTGTTCTATAAGAATGCGATGAAATCTACAGAATATCCCATGCAAATACTATCCAGGAAAGTCGGCCAGTAGCGTGTGTTTGCTTTATACTACTAAGATTTATCAAATGAGATGAGCTTGTTCAGCGAAGTTCGGCACGACACATTTTCCTATGGAGCTCACCTTGCGTTAAGTATAACAGTGTTGGACAACTGCATGAGTCGTGCAGTAGCGATTCGAGGGCCATCTCTGTGAATAATCCCCTTTCCCAGATATGCATACCTACCCTGCGGATAATACAGCGTCACGAGGTGACTGCAGGTAAATTACCAACTAAGTGATATCACTCCTATTACGAATATGGCACTCCATATGTGGAATACGTCATAAAGCGCACATATAGCAATGGCCACCGAGGGCATCCATTGCCGGTCACCATGATAACGGTAGCCGTTATCACTCAGTTCGGCTACTTATCGTAACTGCTAGGCCCGTGTCTATGTGCGACGCTGATAATGATGCTTTGCCTGTGCGAGTTAACCTAATCCAATGGCCAACAACCGTCCTTCATACTCATAATTGTGCGCGTTGTCACTCAACTCGACCACTTATCTTAAACGCCACCCCACTATCTATGAGAGTTTCCTTCTGACATGCGCCCGTCATAAATAAACGAAAACACCGTTGGTGAATTGCATTTTTATTCGTTGGGTGCGCCAATACCAACGTAGTGAGTAGCCGCTCCAGTTTTCGTATCCCGAAGACCAAGTTCGAGGGGCAGGGATTGTGAAAGGGAAAACGTACAATCAGTTGGATGTCGTGTATAGCCCCGGTAACAGGGCGGAAACATCATAATTTAATGGAGTTTAATATGCCCACTTACCAAGTGCTTCATAATTCCCATCATCGGCAATGGAGGATCAATGACTACTCACTGGGGATTGTCCGGATTCAATGGCTTAGCAATTGACGCAAGGCAATGTGAGGCTATAGAAGGGTAAACGAGGCTGTCATACAAGCGGCCTTATTTTTTGAGGATTTGCACCCCATGACCTCAGATTAAATCTCGCAATTATTAGGGTTAGTTGCACGAATGATGCCTTCCATTAGGTCACTTTGTGAGAAAACAGGCAGAATCCTCGCCAACCCGGGATTCGAAACCAAGTTCCACAAAACGTGTGCTTGTAATTAGGCCTCAACTTACCAGTCTGCGTCTGCTCCGAAGCTGGGCAGAATATTTTTATTGCAGCAGCCTCACGGGCCACGCTCGGCTGGGCTTTTATGAACCGATTAAAACCCACATCGTAGCATGCGTTCTCAGCTGATCGCCTGGTGGACAGAAGGCTGCGTTTGCGCGACGGACCGGCGACTAAAGGAAATAGTTTAATTGCTACGTGGACACTCACCTGGTGGACGCACATGAAGATCTCCTCCACACAATGGGCAAGCCTCGTTACCGCATCAATAACGGTGATATGACAATCGATTTCGCGGACACCAGCAATTGGCAGAGTCAGTCGGCTGGCCACACAGACTACAGGAGATATCGTCTGTCAACGTAGACCGCCACCTAGGTTGGGGACGATTGCCTTCCAGAACCGGAGGCTGACTTTCCAGTGCAGTGGTTGAATGTACGTAACATGAATGAACGTAAAATCATCCGCGTTTGTACAGTCAGACGCTTCATGCAGCTAGTAGCTTTGTGTGGCTCCAGCAACTTCAATTTACCAACCAACCGTTCTAGCTGCATGTGCAAACCTTCGAATGGTGGTGGCTGTGGCCCGGGAACCAGAGATAGAGGTGTAACTCCTTCCGGTAGGTTGTACTTGGCTAGTCGCTTTGGATGGATTGGAAGACGACCTAGGCAATGCATGGTAGATTAGTTAACTTACTGCAGGGGAACAAGTGGTCTCTGAATAAAAAGAACAGGTGTACGCAGGGTAGCCACATAGATTGATAAAAGATGCATGTGCAGGTATCAGCCGAGATGTTAACCGTCTCAGAACATTCTGGGGTTTGTACCACAAACTAACTGTTACTAACAACGCGTTTCACAACTAGAAGCGATCTGTCTGGTGGTACATCAGATTTGGAATGCACGTGTCAATAAGTCTGACAACTTGACTGGCGGCATACGTCGTCATCCGGGAGACCACACGTAGAACGTAGCTGTCTCTCTCGCAAATTTCTCGGCGGACACAGTGATAAGTAGTGTGCATCTCATACTCGCGAATGAGCCACGCGCTGTGCCAAGAGACCTTCTGGACGGCGTGCTCCATGCTATCGGCGTGATGCACCTACCTATTCAAACTCCCGTTAGCGTTCTCCAGACGACTACTGGTCGCATTTCCGAAATGTACCAACCCGCGCTGTGCATGAATGGCCCGCTTTCGGGTGATGTATAACCAGTGGGCGCTCAAATAGGTGACAAACCTGGGGTGGGTTTTCTGCACGATCTGAAAATCGTGGCGAAACGTACCTGATTACTGTCCATTGCACAGTCACCTGCTTAGCTGCGTTATGAAAGCGGCCCATACGACGGAATATGTGTCGGCCGCGGTTGCAAACCGTCTGCAAGAGTTAGAGCAACGCAATGAAACTTGCGTGCTTCCGGATGGCTTGCCGTGCCTGAAAATAGCGCGGCATCATGTCGCAGCCTACCACAGCTTTGGCAGCCGGCATCGGCGTGGTCATCTTTTCCATGACAAACGTCTTGACCGAGTATTGCCCACCCATAATAATAATAATAACAATAATGTTTATTCCCAACTAGTGGGTAGCATACCTTTAGGCATGATCATAAAGTTACAGTCAGAATAAGTGCATGACTGGTGGGGTTTGTGGGTACCGGGAATTTCGTGGAAAAGGGACGGCGACATAAACAGTGGGCATTACCCGAAGTAGACTTGGTCACGCCTGAGGCGGCATGGGTAGGGAACATGTCCTTGAACAAACAGAACAGCTTGCACAAAGGCACAAAATGCTCGCTTTCGACGAAGGCATACATCACTGGTCGCCCGATGCCCATGCCATCCGTCATGAGGAACATATATATCTCGCACCTTCACAGTGAACTTCAAAGGCTCTAAAACTATTTACCCGAGACGGTTCGTTCCGTGCGTAGCATCACCGCTTACTACATCCGGGAAACGTCGAAACAGTGAATTCTTCTGCATGCGGGAAAAACACGGGTGCCTAAAACTACCACCCTCGGTTTCCACCAACAGTACACGGCCACATTCTCGAAGCTTGGCTATAACTGACGACATGTTACCTAAGAAACCAAAAAACATTACGCCCTACTTAACAACGGGGGTCGGCACTTGACGCGATAGTTGTAAACAACTTGGATAGTCAGTACCATCCCAAAACGATCTGCGACGTATTGGTGAACCTCCGATGACGGAGCACCATACTTCAAAAGGGAACAACACTCCTTTATTTCATCGCCTGTCAGGCGCCAGTTGACGTGGAGCTTGTCAAAAATAAACTCGCTAAATGGGTGGTTATGCTCCAGGTGGCAGGGTGCAACCATCAAGGAGTCATTGTACCGGCGAACATGGAATCTGCCCGGGCACCCAGTACAATGTGTGCTATCGGTTGTAAGTAAACAACGACAAACTTACTAGCCACCACGAATCCCGCAGCCCTGACTCCGTCTGCAGGGACGCGTGTTGTAACGGTATAGCGCTTTCTCATATAAAAGTAGCAAACGGTTGCTCTTTTTGGAGTTTAAATGGACAAAAACTACGAAACTATTGAGCAGGTGCTCTTTTAAAGCGAGTTGAAATGCACTGGAGAGAAATCGTGGACGAGCTAACTTCTCTACAAAATCATCCACAGCCTTCACGGACAAAACGTGCCCAGCCATGACGGCCAATAGAATACAAGTCCCACGCCCATAGTGCGCCTTGAGTAGTTTTTCACGGGTTCACGGGTTCACGGATTCACGGATTGATACACAGGATCGAGGCTTTTGCCCAAGTTTCCCGGGTCGGTTGTGTTCTTGTCGTTCTGCGGTTGTCGTTCACCTGAAGGGCACAAGCGAAAAAGGGTGTA
Source organism: Opisthorchis felineus (assembly GCA_004794785.1). Taxonomy (NCBI): domain Eukaryota; kingdom Metazoa; phylum Platyhelminthes; class Trematoda; order Opisthorchiida; family Opisthorchiidae; genus Opisthorchis; species Opisthorchis felineus. Next base: position 974,084 of record SJOL01008033.1, on the reverse strand, counting down.
GCACTGCCCTTTAGGTTCTCAGCGCGGAGCAGTATGTTTGCCAGCACGCGGACTCGCATAGAAAAGTGTCTAGTAGTGCTTGGAAATGGGTTCTAGAAGAAGCGCGGACAACTGATGGAGGAAGGTTATTCCACGCAGCTACTACACGAAATGAGAAAAATTTTGCCTGATAAAAGTGTGCGCTCTTAGCTTAAAAATCTTCTTACCATGTCCCCGCCGTGTGTTTGCTGGCTCAACGGTGAAAAACCTGTTGGCCAAACATTGTTCAAACAGGGCATAAGTAAGAATTAGGTCCCCTCGGAGGCGGCGATTCTCGAGGGGAAAGAGGTCAAGCGCCGCGAGACGCATTTCGTAGTCCACGGATTTAAGGCCCGCAACCATTTTCGTAGCAGCTCGCTGGACACGCTCAGTGAGGGTTACGTCCTTCGTGCGCCCTGAGTGGACAACTTGGTTGGCGTATTCAAGAAGCGGTCTGACGTAGGCCCCATAGAGTATTTGGAAGTCCATGCGAGTAAACATGGGAGTTTAAACAACTTCCAACAAAACTGTGGCCGCATGTGGAGATCTTAAGAATTAAATACCATCAAATGCTAAAATTTGATGCCGGATTTTCCCTCCTCCGAAATATGGTTACATAGAAATTTTGGGTGTACATCTAAGGCTCGACCCAATTCATTTGAGGGCTGGACAACCTCACTGCGTCGGTTACGTGTGTTGCTTATGTCATGGTCAGTAAGTACTGCATCCGAATGGTGCCTGACATGGTTACGAATTTTGCTGTTGGTGTAACGAGCAAACGGTGTCTTCGAGTGACGCGTAATACCAGAACCCCCGGGGAGGCAAAACAAAGTCTGAGCTGGGTTTCTATACGGTACTATTAACATAAGACATCAATTCACAAAATGTACAAACCTCGACAGTAGATACTCGTCAACAACAAATGGTCCACTTGGACTGCAAAAGTACGAACCAAATGAGCAAACAGGCTCCCATGTGAGACAGTCACACGTGCGTAAGGTCGGCCAAAAATGGCTGGATGACCTCAAGGCCAAATGGGTGAAGTGGTAAGGACAAACAAACGTCGGTTCACATAGACGCCCTAAACACAAAACCGGAGCGGGGGCTACAGATAGGGACAAGAAACGTGGGGAATTTCAAATGTCAAAATTATGGACGATACAGTTGGAATGAAAGGTTTTCAGCAATGTGAAAATCTGTGAAGCCTGTTCTGGCGCTAATCTACGATTTGTGTAATAAAAGCAAGGGAACTGTTCTAATGTAATCTGGGTGTGCCGCATATTCACCTTTGATACCCGCAATCCACTGCTGCCCCCATCATAAGCCAGGCACATCAACGCGGGGCGTCCGAAGTCTACTTGGCTGAGGGCATAAACAATAATAAATTATTTATCGGGCACTTACCTTGGCTAAGGGCAGCTTCTCTGTTTTTTTTATCGATGCACACATATTGCAACCAGCAAAAGCCTTGGTGAGATGGTATTTTCACGCGCCATTTCGCCTTCTGCCGTTCTCTAGATGTGCTGTTCCGAATTACGTGACATCTTCCAGCTTGACGCTGAAAGCTAGAAAACTTTGCCTGAAAAACACTAAGGCTGGGGAATGGCCCCAAGCCAACCATTTCGTTGAGCGCCTCAGCAAGATCAACACCAGGTGTGGCGCGTACCGCCGTCATTGCTGTTGCACCAATGCGTCCGCCATCCTGCGGATTCATTTTATACCACAGCCACCATTGTGTGTGGGTCATGTGACACGGCTCAACCAATCATTTGCTTGAATTTGGCTTGTGCATGAATCGACTCTCTGGGTACATTGGCCAATCATAACGCGGACTTGTATGCGATGCGCATGCCACCAGGAATCTGCAGATTCTTGACTACTGTTGTGTGCACGCTATGGAAACACCAATGGACAGTGATTCTCCGAAGTTAGGTGTTCACGACAATTTCTGTGAATGGAAAACAGAAAGGAAGCTCACGAGCCGAAGCTCAGTAAGCTGGGTTGTACATCACCAATACTCACACAGATCAATCAAACTGGAAGACACATTTACTACACTGGTCCCCTCTTTGAAGACCACCGTCCCCGGTGTACCATGGCCTACGTGAACCGGCCGGTGCTAGTGGTGTGGTACGCTGGTGAGCGCGTGCAGAGGTTGCTGTGTCTGTGGTTGCGTCCACCGTGTGTGACTGAGCAACGTGTTAGCTCTGAGGCCTGTATGCACATGTGTAGAGCCAGGGTCTTTGTGGTAGCTCCACCAGTGTGTGATAACCATCCTGGTGTGGTCGCCAAATATGTAGTATGCACGCTATGAAAGCACCAGGGGACGGTGATTCTCAGAAGGTAGGTGTTCACCACAATTTCTGTGGATGGAAAACAGAAAGAAAGCTCACGAGCCGAAGCCCAGTAAGCAAGGTTATACATCACTAATACTTACATAAATCAATCAAACTGGCAGACACCGTATACTACACTACACTTAACGCGTTTTGGGGACGTGTGTGAATTGGAGTCTAATCCCAGGTGGCTCTGAACCGAGTACACATCCCCAAGCGGTGATAAGAACGGCAAACAACACATTATATTAGCCAAAAACCGTTCTCTCACATGAAACGGGAGTACTTTTGCGGTTGTCACGCTAATCTACAAAATTATTGACTGCTTATAGCCCTGCAGCTACACGCTCGTTAGCCTCACTAGCATAACGTGCAAGGTGATGGAATGTGTTATGACCCTAGCAGCACATGCAGTCCAAAAAAACTATTTATCCTGTTATATGACGGTTATATAAGTGTCTAATAACCACCTAGCGTGGTTCGTTGGTGGTTACCTACACCATCGAAACCGCTACATAACCGTTTTTCGTGGTTATCTGGTGGTTAAAGAACCGACTAAACCGGGTTCGTATGTAATATAACTGACTGATAACCGCTTGGAAACGGGCCTTCATAAATCACCTCGAGGTACAGATCTGTAACAACAACTTGATATCCCCAGCGCAACACGGATTCTTTCCAAAGCGTTCTTGCGTGACGAACATGCTCGTATTAATGGACAGCTTAACCCAAGCCAGAGACGAAGATCCCATATCGGATGTCCTATTTTTCGGTATCTCGAAAGCATTCGATCGAGTCCCACACGTTCCGCTGTTCCACAAGCTGGAGGCTTATGGGATTAAAAATTTCCTATCAGATAGAACATTCCGGGTAAAAATAGGTTCGACCTACTCTTATTCGGCACCGGTCTCCATTGGAGTTCCTCAAGGCTATGTTTTGGAACCACTCCGGTTTCTAATCTACTTCAAAAACCTTCCAGATGCGCTTTCACGTCCTGTTTACTTTCTGCGGACGAATTGAAATCATGGAGTTTCAAAGCCAGCGACCTCCAAATGGATGCTGATGCTGCAAAGTACTGATCACTGGACTGGAATCTTCCTCTGGATGACGAAAAGTTCGCCCATATGTCGTCCGAAGGAGACTCAGCGAATGCTTTTGTCGTGCATGGTGAGAATGGACCGGAAGACATTGCGAAGATAGATACCAATAAGGACTTGGGTATCTGACTCTCTTCAGACGTGTCCTTACTTCACTATGAAAAATCGGCTTAAAAGGCACTCATCCTTCTACGGATGATTTGGTGCACCTTCCTCCGTATTACTCGCGTGGACTTCCAGACAATCTATGGGACGTACGTCAGACCTCTTCTTGAATATGCCAGCTAAGTTGTCTACTCAGGACGTAAGAAGGACGTAACCCTCAATGAGTGTGTTCAACGAGCTGCAACCAAAATGGTTGCGGGCCTCAAGTCCGCTGATCATGAAACGCATCTCGGGATGCTTAGCCTCTTTCCCCTGGAATATCTTCGTCTCCTAGGAGACCTGATACTTACGCCCTGGTTAAACAATGTTTGACCAACAGGTTTTTCACCGTCGACCTAACTAACACACGGCGGGGACATGGTAAGAAGGTTTTCAAGCTCAGAGCGCACATTTTTATTAGGCAACATTTTCAGGTACCTGGAGTGACCTTCCTTCAAAGGTTGTTCACGCTGCACCTAGTACCCAACTCAATGCACTTTTAGATGCATTTTATGTGATTCCTCGCGCTGGCAAGCTTACTGCTCCGCTCTGAGAACTTAATGAGCGGTGCTACCCTTTCTTCGCTTGTACCTTTCAGTTGAACGGAAGCCGCTGAACGACAAGAACAAACCCGATCCGGGAAGCTTGGGCGAAAGCCTCGATTCTTTGTATCAATTCGTGAATCCGTGAATAATCTATTACCTGATTGGTAACATCTGGGGTATTGTGTGCAGGCTTAGGGTCCCCACATCTAACAAGGAGCATGAACATTTTCAAGAAAGTAACGCAGGCTTGCACGTTGACTCTCCAAACTCAGGGAACCAAATATATTTAGTCCTTTGTATACGGAGACAGGTCGAGGGAACCCAGTTCGTTCTCAGCTAAATGACTGCGACGATTCGGGGACTCCTCTGAACGAACCAGTAACCAGGCGCAACCACCAACCCATCGCTACGCACCTCTACGCCCCCTAACAACGCATTGATGATGAAAGTTTCCAATCAAATTGTCCAGCACCACGCCTACCTTTCTACACTCAAACTTTTTTTGCGGGTATGAAGAGACAAAGTGTCTTGCATCAAGGATTGACGGCGATCAATTTTGAAATGTGGTGATTAGTATATGGGCTCTGGGAAAGACGTGTCAGGTATAACGGTTGTTATTTCTTCCCTGTTACGATTAAAGCCTTTTGACTGTCAAACGGGAAGCTTCCTTGCTAGGTTTATCTGTGGAACAGTGTAAAACTTCACTGACTGAGGACATCGTCCTAATAAACGTATGTATTGCGGAATGCTCGGAAGTATCAAGTCTCGCCACCGGAGGATAATGGATACGTGACCGATGTGTTGTTCAACCGTAGAGAGACGCCCGTTAGCACGTCAGCACCTATTGTACCTAAATATATTACTACTGAGGAACAACTGTTTGTCAGCGCAGACGTTCACTATTATCACTACGCCTTGGGTCTAAACTAAACGTGACTGGGATGAACGTAGGTGCGCCACTTGCACATCGAAACCTCCAGCGATTAGGACCATATCTTAACTCCTCATTGCGGACGAGAGGATGGCTATTTCTCGATAAGTGCCTTTCACGAAATCAGTGCACAAGCAGAAAATATAAACAAAGTAGTTAGTAGTTCGACCGATGCGAGCGGATTGACGAACGACAAAGAGACCGTTTACACCAATCAATCAAGCAAGAGGGAACTCAGCTATGGCTATGAGCCATGCCAATACCAATGCATCCAGCTGAATCAGTTGAAGAATCACGCGATGTTCGCAGTTATTATCGTCTAGACAATGAAGGTGCCATGTGCTTAGTTACTGTATTTGAGTTTCAGGAACGTAGAAAACAAAGTACCACGAGTGGACACAAGAGAAACTTGATAGCCTACTTGCTTGCTTAATGGTTCGAACATCAAACTGCAGTGCAAATGGAAGGATGGAGTTTGACCATAGAAAGTGAAGTTAAAGCTGCACGATTAGGTGCACCCGACTGTCTTGGCCAATCAATCGAAGCGGCTGAAAATTTACCAGCCTAGCCACTTGATAAGTTCTGATGGGTCGGTGAAAGGTGAAGCAGCCTCAAGGTTGGGCAAGATCTAGATGACTTTCTCCAACCCCCGACACTCATGTCCTCAGTCAATCTCTTAATGGTGGATCATACACTATCCCGGTGCCAACTAACTTTATGAACAAGAGAACGTATCTCCAGGTGCAGAGTGTATGGGAAATCTTTCGGGGTTTGAACACCGGTGTCTTTGTTGTGTCATACGGACTTGGTGCGAATAGCAAACCTAGTACGTCTCGTGCAGTTTTTGGAAGAAACGTCCTCATAACAGATGAGCTACTCATATTTATGGGTTGCGATGGTTGGTCCAGTTCGCCCTTCGCCTGTAAGACAACCCGTTTCCTTGCAAGTGACCTTTCGCTAGACATGCAAGGGTGGATAAAGATGGTCACTGTGATTTTTTGAGAGAAGTACGAAAACCCCAACCAGTTGACTTTGTCCTGTAAGCCGCAACCTTCTCTCTGAATGGAGATTCCAGGATATGGTAATGGTAAGCACGAGCCATCTTCGCAGATTTATGGTGTTCTGGGATCAGTATGGAGTTTTTTGCAGGCTGAAATCTACGTGGAAAATGGGACGATTCAAAGTTCTTGAATTGGTTGAGCCGTTTGCGTTCCACAAGCGACTGTTCCCCGTCATTTTCTCTTCTCGGCAAACGAAACTTTGGCAGCCAAAACCACCTATCATGGTTTCAAGCTGACAGATCTCCATCATTTTATTCGCTGTTATTTAGCCTTGACTGTCGTACCGCTGAATCACTTCTATCTGCAGACTACTTTCGAATGGGAAACTTCTTTACTGAGCTATTGCTTTTCAGTTGCTAGCATATGTCAGACGTTTTTCCTGTCAAACTAATTCTTGATGGTATTCCTCTTTAGGTCGATCATAATGTAGTCGCTCCGTTCCCATTGGCCAGTATTTGTTGCCATGTGTTCGCCGACAGAGTTGCAAAACATTGAAGTTGAAGCAATGCGCAGTGCGTGCTCTGCTTCTGACCTTCAGGTTTCCTTCCGGTACTCGGATACCTCTAGAAGAGGCACATTCTGTATCTTCGCGGATCTCCCTGGGCACCACCAATTGTACCTCCACGCCCCGGCCTCGAAGCTGCACGTGAACAACAACTTTATCATCGATAAGCTCGCTGAAATGTGGATATACGAATTGAAACACTTGCCTCCGATATACTTCAAATTTCAACTCCCTCCAACTTATCCTGGTAGTGACACGAATCCAGTCGTTCCGAAACTCTTGTTGGAATCCGCTTGGCTCCCAAACTCTGTTTTATCCCACTTAACTGACCAGCTTAACAAACTGAGCCTCTCCAGTCCTGGTGAGTTGATACTATGGTCACTGGCAGAATTTCTTAGGAGTGAAAGCCACCAGTTTCTCTTAAATGGTCGGGCCCCAAGTTCTACAAAATCCACACATCTCGACCTGTTCCACTTTTACGACTGTTATCACGATGAAGTGAGCCTATCGCTCTCTCAGTGCACAGAACTGCTTATATCGAATAATGATGACAGACTGGATGCGGAATTCTACCGAACAGCACAGGAGTGCCCGGTATGCCTGGAAACCAAATTGGGTTCGAATTTTTTCCGCTTTCATGTCTGCCAACACGCCGTTTGCTTAGAGTGCGTTCGACAGGCGTTCGTCTTGACCGTGGACAGTGGCTTGACGGCACAGCAGCTGGGTTGTCTTATCTGCGATACAACCGTTGGAGTGAATGAGGTTAGCTGGTTGCACCAGTTGAGCGAATTTTCTTTGTTTTTTTTTGCCTTCACATTATGGCACATGGAATGGTTTATCAACTCTCAGGGGACTTATCATTTGTATAATTAGCCACTACCGAACAGTTGTGGTCTCTTGCGCCCCTAATCTCCTCTTTGCTGTTGATCTTTTGTTCACTAATTCCGTTGTGGAGAGTTTATGTTGTCGCAGTTTATTGTGTGACATCGGACCCCTTGTCCCCTCTCGAGATTAAGTATCCAGTAAACTCAATCGGGCTGGCAACTGCCGCCACCTTAGATGGAGACCCCCGCACTCAATTCATCGATGGTTAATGACGCAATCGCACAGTCCGTGGCACTCGTGCACCAAAGTTATCCCCTTCAGTGTCTAGCCGCCCAGTTTCCCCTTCTCTCAAAGCGATTTGCAATGCGAACTGATTGGTCTTGTCATCACCTCCCCTGTTGGGTTATATTTCTCCGGTCTCCCATTTTCCGGTAACCGGAGCTGTAGCTAAACCATCGTTCAGCTGTAGCACCCTTTCCATGCCTAGCTGCCATGCCACCAGAAGGAAGCACGAGGGCTGAGATACTGTCAGGTTGCCCAAGCCTAGACAGATAAAGTCGAGAGGCAGAGGTCGCGTGCGGACCACGGACCTTCCTGTCGGTAAATTCGTGCTCTAACCAATGAGCCATCTAGCTGAACCAGCGCACCTTTGGTACATAGTTTAAAGCTGATAAACTAAACCGAACTTCGATGAACTCTAGTTTCCGATTACCAGCAAAGTCCCTATTGAATGGCAATTTGCATTCATTTCACTCCGTACGATCATTAACAGATGAAGGTTTGCTAAGCCCCCTGAGTATGTAACCTCTATTGGAAAAGCATGTAACATGGTCTGCGGAACGCTCCGTTTCAAAATGTGTTGTGTTTACATCATTCGTATGCACAGCTTTTGTGATTCGCATTGTTTGGCAGCCAGTTATTGGGCTTGTATTCCGCCTGAAGATTCATTATTGGTTATTTAAGCCAGTTGTGGGAAACATTCTGTGCAACCGAAACGGTTACTTTGAAGACTGCCCCTTTTGTGGGATTTCCGATGCTAAATTCAATGTATCAAACTGTTGAAGTCTGTTGTGTAAGCTGATATGCCTTATACTAGCTAAGCCAGCGTAGCTTTCGTACAGTTTATAGCTGTAAAACTGAACCGGACGAGTGAACAATTTTGGAAAAACAGTAGCACAGATAGTGCATGTAGTACTCAATCTTCATTGTTTGTCTTTCAACCCTGTCTCATTAATGTCTGCATTGTTCGTAAATTTTTTGCTGGTTATTTGTGGCCAACTGCAGCGTACCTGACAATTATCAGTCCACTCTTCCTGTAGGTTTCCTGTTACCTGATTACCGAAAGTGATTCATGACCACTTCTGAAGGTTCTCAGTGGATATGAGTCTGTTGCGGCGCTCGGGTTACTGTGCCTAATCCTGGGACCTTCTACTGTTATAGTACATTCCGTTAGATATTAGTTCTGTCACGGCTCCTTCATCGTTCATGAGGCTTTTCCTCTCAGGCACGCTTCGTTCTTCCGCCTGCTACCTTCAAACGTTACGAAGCGCTGTTGCTCAATCGGAGTCTGAATATGATGTCCGACATTGCATACTGTCCCCGATCGACTTGTCAGAATATGCCCGTGATCCTGGATGATGCAGACTTGGGCCGATGCGCCAACTGTGGCTTTGCCTTTTGCCCTAGGTGCCTTCGGCCATATCATGGCGCAGATCAGTGTATAGTCTTATCTGGTAAGTAGTTTTTAGTACAGACCTCTGTGTTCGCCACTTTCTATATTGTCCGAACTGGAATGAATCATTTCGCCCATTTTCAGCAGAGATGGATGACTTAGCAAAACCCAACTAGTGTGATACTTACACGCAATTTAGATTTCTCTGGTATGACATTCTTTTGATCCATAGCTTCCGTGAAACCTAAAGCTAGTATGAAAGCTGAGATACTGTCTGGTTACCCAAGCCAAGGAGGGGCTGATAAAAACAGGACTGAGTTCGAACAACGGACGCAACCTTCGCTCAGTAGCGCGCGCGTCATTCCCTGAACTGCCTGGGGCTCCACTCAAGGTTCTGTCATCGAAAAATGAAGTGCAATTCAAGCTTCCCTGAAGTTCTCCCACTGCTAACTGAGAAGGTCGAATAAAACATTCAGCTGCGGACGACTCTGTTTTGCGGTATTTTGAGTCACCTTATTTCTTATCCTAACGGTCAAGGTTGACCAATAATCCGTCGTCCAGGAATTGACTTTGGTCAATAAGGAAGTTCTTGTGAACCCGAACTCAGCGCAGTGATAGTCGATTAACGTTAGGAACATTTACGTTGGAACTGCAAGGTACGTTTCGTCTGATAGGGGCTCGTGGATTTTGGAGTGTCTCCGAAACCCTAGTGTCCTGATCACAGCGGCTGAAAACATTATTGATCGAAAACGAGGAAGAGACGAAGAGTGAGATTGACTGGAGTCACCTCTCGTCTGCTTTGTCCCTGAAAATCATACCACAGGGCATACAACCTTCGATCACGTCCCTTGCAATGTAAGGGGGCCAGTTATTGTAGAACACAGGACCTAAGGCGACTTCAGATTTTTGGTGATCCGTGTCTTGGAATCTTGCTTGGGATGGAATGATCAGAAACCAGATACTTGGAGGCAGGCATTAGGTATTTCACTTGTGGAATGAATCCAGCACTACAAGCTACTATGGGCTGTATCATGCGCTACGTCTGCCGTTTAATCGTCTGTAAGGAAAATTCTTGTTATTGATGTCGAATTTCAAAATGACGTAAGCGGGAAAGTGAGAATGTGCAGCTTGACAGAAAGGAATGAGGGAGGTCAGGAAAACCTCACTGCTGCCTTCCACCAGGATGGAGTCTCCATGACCTCTGTGCTCGCCTGGAGTTGCTGGATGACATGGCTGCTTATATATAGTAATGATGCTTGTCCTGTCACTTCCTGGCCAGCTTGTCTGAAAAAAAGGATAAAAGAAAGATAATCGTTCAGCTGTAACACCCTTCCGGTGCCTAGCTGCCATGCCACTCGAAGGAAGCACGAGGGCTGGGATACTGCCAGGTTGCCCAAGCCTAGACAGGGGAAGTCTACAGGCAGAGGTCGGGTTCGAACCATGGACCGTCCTGTCAGCAAATTCGCGCCCTAACCATTAAGCCATTTCGCTTGTCTGATTGAGTGTTTGTAGATTTATGCACCTAAGACTTTTGTGGTAGGCTAGAGAAAGGTCCTTTTCCTTCTCTTTTTTCCTCTGTGTTATGGGAATTCGTCCCAGTGAACTGATATGGATTTACGGCAAGTGAATACCAATGTCTCCACACTCGTAACTATGATGGTGATGGTTGTGACGCCTCAGTCACTTGTTTCAGACGCCAATACAGCAAATCCAATGGGTGATCCATGTAAACTCTGACCTGTAGTTTCTTTGACTACATTTAGTCCTATTAGGATTGGATTGGACTGCGATTTTTTCAAGAAGACTGAACTGCATCCGCTCAGGCGCGACTTGTTACCGTCACGTGACTACACGCTTGATGATTTGTTCGCTGTGTTAGAATCTGAAGAATTCGTTCACTGTGACCATATCAACATGTTACGGACTCATTGCTTACGAATGTGAAGTGAGATCGAAGGCTTATGCCAGATTCCATTTTATTTCTACAGCACCATACGTTAAGTAATTGTGAACTCATCTCCTGTTCACTTTCTTGCATCAACTTGATGGGTTTTGAGCACAGGAAGCTAATTTTTCGTTGGCAAAGACAGAGAAACCCGTCAGAATGCTTATTCCGGTCAAAATTTCCAAAGTACCGATTGCGAATACGTGGAGGCGAAATGGCCCGAAAGTGGTTGCGAAGAGATGTAAGGCCATCAGGGTTCACCAATTTTATGCTCTGATTGTCATTCAACCACTACCACCCGAAAGATTGTTTAGAGCAGGTAACCACATCAGTCCAAACGTAGCCTAGACAAGATATATAGCATTCACTATGGGAGAAGACCTACTGAGCAACTTGAGCTCAGTCAAAGCGTGACTTCAATCATGCGGGAAAGACAAACGCTGCCGGATCGACTAGACTATAATGAGACAATCGGTCGGTTGTCCAACGAATTACCACATCCCAAAGCTATTATGGACAGTCATTCCTTGGGCGAATTCAACTGGGGCAATAAAGAACTTATTGTGCAATTGGGTATCAGTAACGTTCGAGTGTGTTTCGTTTCAAAGTATTGGTAAAAATTCTTTTCTTCTCTGAGAAGTTAGTAGATTATTGTAATTGTCGTAACTTGCCCACAGAGGTAAAGACAGTATCATAGACCAAAATTCTCATATCCAGTTACGACTTAAGTTAGGCGAACTTCATGTTTCATGCGATTGTCATGTGGGAATGATTTGCCATTTAGGGGTTTCATTTCAGTGATAAGACCTTTCGTCAACTCGTGGTTGCGGAGGAAAGGTAACAAACAACCACCTATTGAATAGTACAGTTGGGCTGTTTAACTTTCCTAAGATGTTAGGAGCGGTTCGTGAATGTTCGAAAAACCGCCTGTTGATTAACCAAAGGGCCAGCTTAACAAGCTTATGGTTCGGAGGTATACACACAAATGCTTTTCAAATGTTTTGAGTGGAAAAAATGTAGAACACCCGAAAGGGTGTTCCAGCTGAACATTATTTTATTGCGAATTGTCAGATGACTGCACTCCTTTGCAACAGGCCTCTCGTACCAAGGAGTGGTTTCATGCCTATGACTGGATGGATGAATACTGTACCAAAACGGTAACGTTGTTTGCAAGTTCTTTCACTTGTGTGCAAGTCATGCCTTCGAAAAAATGCCTATTGCGAGTAGGCAAAGGTGAAGGCCGTGACAACTCAGCCTCCATATTATCGCAACTAGAAAATGATAGGTGGTCTAGTTTTAAGGTGTATAGAAGGAAGTTTCAAGGTATAGCCGTCATCAAGACAGTCGACCGGCCGTGATAGGTGTGAATTTTCAATCTATGGACGTAGAACAGCCGGTCAAGCTAGTGGACCGCAGCGACCAGGACAGCTTCTAGAAATAACACTAGTGAGATCATTTCCCCATATCGCTTCAATCGACAGCCGCAGCTACTTAGCACTCTTAATATGTGCCGCTATCGCACACTTGCTACCGTTCCGGTGCACCTGTAATCGCACGCCCAGGTTTTCCGGTTGCTTGCGCTGCTGCGGGCGCCTTATGAAGGAAATGGATATAGCTGGTCACTAAGCTGTGCACTGTGTCTGCTTGGCGCTTCACGATTGAGCAGGTTATCGGTCTACTAGTTTCAAAAGCCAACCAAATTGGATTGTGCTCCATTACTCTGCCGTTGCACAGCAAAGAGAGGAGTATACTAACAAAGTTCGGGACAGGAGAGAGGCCCTATCTTTGAGCTTAAAGGAACACAGTTGTTTGCTTGTAAACCAAGTTTGAAGTACTGTGGCAGGGAAAGTGTTGCTCAGGCTGCTAGTAAGCCTTCTGTTCAATAGGTCTGTGGTAATAGCCTTGGCTTCTCTGCTCATCTGTTTTCTAATAAAATTATCGGCAAACCTGTTTTCCCTCAAAGCGTTAGCGAGAGTTGATAGTTCCTGTTCTGATGCATCTTCAAAGCTGACTTTCCTTGTTTTGTAAGGCTGTGAGTCGGGTTCAGTTTCTGTTTTAAAGTAACGAAGCTGATGTCCCTAGTTTGGTACAGATTTTCCTTCACGTGACGATAATCGTTACTTTTAAAATGGGAGCCGATCACATCGTATTTTTTGGTCTGATTTTATTCGTTTGGCTTGACAATGTGGTGTTCACAATTTCACTGTTTTCGTTGTCAGCTGGTCACCGGTAGTGGCTTACGAACTACTTCAGTGTGAAATAAAAGTCTTTTAATGACCCCAAGCATAGCCCTTGCTCCCAGACAGGCGTCCATCAGCTGTGTTATTCCAACTCCCTCCTAGTTAAGAAAACATCTCCAGAGGAACCTGATGATTTAACAGAAGAAGAGCTCGCCGCCCGAGAAAAAGAGGATTTGGCATCTTATTACTATGTAGATGAACACTGCAAATACTGCCCTGGCTGTTGGTCGCCAGTCGAGGTATGTTGACCTTTTTTGGGTCTGCCCACTAGTTTTGCCCTTCAAGAATTACCAAATTTCGGCTTATCCTCCGCTACTGTATATGCACTGTATTGACAGAAAAACCAAAATAGCAACGGAAAACGACATTTCTTATGTAGTTGCATGGAATGTTCTACAGTGATAGTCCAGGAGAAACCCCCCTCATAAATGCACAACTGCATTCTTCGTCAGAAATGATTTGATTTGCGACTCTTTTGCAAAGTTACCACCCCCAGAAGAGGCCGAAAACCTTGTCGTCTTCTGTTTTCCAGAATCGCTTTATGCAAGAAACCCAATGTGATAATAACGTTTAGCTAAAGGACACGAATTAATAAAGTCAGGCTGGCGGTCGCTCATCAGAATCTTAAGATCCCGGTTTTAGGAAATCTGTTTTGACCTTCGAGAATCTGCAGTTTGGTTACACTGGATGCTTTATCAACTGAGTGCGCGATGAAAAATGGTTAGAATTTTTCACACTTCTGGATACCATCCGCTTGTTTCTTTCAACAACAAGAAGTCTCATCGTGTACCTTGGCTCAACGTTGTTTTTGTTGATCGCTTACTTTGAACGCATTACAGACGTGGTCGGCTTTTTTCAACTATTTATCATTTTCATATGACTCCTACCAATCACAAATGTGTCATCGCTACGAATTCTGACTTTCAGCAAATACACTCATTTGCATACCAAATTGGTTTTCACGGGACTCATCTGAACCCCAGCTGAATCTCTCGTTTACAAGTATATCCCGAAGAAGTGCGAAACCGGTGGTGGGCTGTCGAAGAGTTTTCAGCAACCTTATGAGTAGTTTCCTTCGTAAAAGTTCTGATTGCTTATTATTGGTCAGACAGCACGGTCCTTGACCAGTGAACAGACCATGTTGTTTGCTTACACACAGTAAAAGACGTATGACCCAGAGATCTTATACGGCATGTGAACAGTGTTTTTGCATGCTGCTGTTGCTGCAGCAACAGTCTGGACTGTGCACCGATTACAACTCGGATTGCCTAATAGACCAGCTGATTACAGTGATCAACTCTACATCACCGCTCATCCCTCTCGTAAGTGCTTTGTGGAGTCACCGTACAGTCTTTCATCGTCCCTTGACAGACGCAACTCTGGGTGATTTTTTGTACGTGGCTCCCACCTGTGTCCGGAAAATGGTTGGCGATTATGGAAAACTCTGCCTCATCGCCTGCTGGGTTAGTATGCGTCCATTGAGCGAGTTACTCTGTCCTTTGTAAGTTGTAAGTTGAAATCGTCGACAATGTGTAGCTCTGTGCTGGGTTCCGGCTGTTAGGTAGCTCCGCTGGTATTCAGTTAGGATAAAGGTTGAGGTGTGTCATTGCCGTCAGTAGGCCAATAAATACAACAAAAATATTCGGTAGACGAAATTGGAACAACATGAATTGAAAGTCCGCTATGCAGCTACCGAGGAGGAAAGTGGAAACATGGCTAAGGAGGAATGGTTACGTACACGAACCTCGTCCTTAAAATGGATACAGTGACGGAGAGACTAGACCAGAAGAAAGTGATGTTACAGTTATTCCGAGAATTCGTGTCTGTTTGAGAAGGGGACAGGTAATGAGGTTCAGTGTAAGTGACGATAGACTGAGAGCCGGTCAGGGGTCTCGAGTGGCTAACCACATTGGGCTCCTATGGGTCGGGCTATAGGGTTACAGCTCCAGGTTCCCACTACTTTGGCTTACCGTTTCCCACTTTCGGTTTTTTGTTCCCACGCATGAGCCGTCCACAAGAACGAACCGTAAGCACTCAACTTACGTCGGGTTGCTACAAGGACTATGCTTCCCACAGATACAGGTCTTATTCAATTTAGTGTTCGTTCTGATTCTCTCATCTGTTAGATCAGTGATCTATGGTTAAAGTAACACGTTCCATTCTTATTATAGTTCACAGTTGTCTCGACTAGTCGTCAGTCGGCACCGTTTTCTCCGTGTACTGTTGGATTCTTGTCCGGTCGATAGATTGAGGGAGTTAAGACTTGATACCGTGGGGATACTGGCATCCTTATGCGTTCCATCCACTACGGCATAGGAACGACTTAAATGCAACACTCCTTCCCTGTCTGTTAGGATTTTGGAAAACAGACGAATTCGTTCGTGCGAAGGCGATGATGGTAATGGAGGGATGTTTAGAGTAGTGTTCACCACATGCAGCAGTCGAGGAGTATCTTCGAGTATCTTCTTCATATATCTGACAAAATTAGGTGATCGCTCTTATTTTTCACCGAACCTCCATTCCGATTGGATGGTGGGATGTCTCATCAGAAGACAGCCCCGGAATGTTACTCGAAAAAGTTGAGGTAAAAACATTGGACACGACCTAATTATTGGATCGTCGCATGACACTGTCCCGCAGAGAGCGCTTTCAGTAATGTAGTCCAGTTGTTTTGTCTCAAAATCACATTTCTACACTTTTGTCTGATTTCTCCCCACTCTCCGCCACTAACTCAGTTCTGGGACATAGACGTTTGCATCTAAATGTAATTTGTGTGCTGGCGTTCGTGCATCAGTCTGCGTCGCCGAGTCCTTTCGTTCAGTCACTCAGGGTAGAGGCGACTAGGTCTATGACCTGGCAGCGAAGTGTGAAAGCTTTGATCAATAAACTCAGTCATGTGGGCGATTGCCTAGTCCTCGAAACGAGGTACAACAACAGTTGGTGACGTTGATAGGCAACGCCCTTAGCTCAAAGTTATTGCCTTAACTTCCTGGCTTCTTGGTTCTCCGTGATCAGAAATCAAGGACGATTTTGGACTGTCTAGACTTAACGCACTGCTCATAGGGTTGCTGTAAACTCTCCAAAAAGACCACTATAAAGGAGAGATTCAGTTTGATTCCTTTGAGTCAACCGTCAGAACCAAATTCGTATACAACCGATCTGAATCGTTTGATGTACCTAGTTCATCGTTTCTGATGCGTCGAATTTCCCTCCCTGTTCTTCTTTATCGCTGGAGAAATCTGTAGACATTGATAAGCGCTTTATGAGTGAATAACTTAACTGTATGCCGGCATATCCCACGGGTTCTCAGCCGTGTTCAGGTCGAGACTTTAAGCCGGTCAATCCAGTTTCATGGGACGAGACGAAAACCAGCTGTTAACGGACCTTTTTTCCAAATATCCCATTTTGGCCTAGTTGTAGCAACCGCTAGGAATATTGAGTGTCTCGATGTATGGATATATAGATCGGAGCCCTGTTGGTCGCTTAGCGTCGTTCATCCTTAGGCTAACTGCGGATTGTAATCAACGACCACTGTCGGCTTTTGGAATGAATATAGCCATTAGTTCAACTTTTGTGTGTTTCCACTACATTCCATCAAACAATGTTTGGTTGGTAATGTCTGGCAATTATTCAGGTCCTCCTCTCAGACCGACTCCTATTTAGCTAAAGCGTTATTCACCAATAGTCAGACGATTTTCTGATTAGACCGAGAACCCCACCTCGAATCACATTCATCCGTTGAACAAACTTTTTTGGGACGAGTATTCCGGTAGGTAATAGCCTGAAGCTTTCAGCCGAAGGTTCACTCCCTACGTCCGGTTTTGGGTGTGAGTTAACTTTTCACGATCTCGGTACACCTTTACTTTGTAATTATTTCTTTTTTGTAGAAAGATTCCGGGTGCAACAAAATGACCTGTCCTTATTGCCAAACTCGATATTGTTGGTTGTGCTTACGAATACTACACGGAAAAGATCCGTACGATCATTTTAGACCTGGCGGGCCTTGCAATGGACGATTGTTCGCCCGGTTGGAAGAAAATGAAGAGGACGGTGGCAATGGCGAATGATCCTTCTTTATCTAAACCTGTTACATACTATAGGTACTTTGCATCCTTAATCCGTTCGGTCGATTGTTCTGTTTCGGTAAATCGAGTACGATCTATCCGTCCTTGTGATCCAAACCTATTTTCACAGTCAGCGTGACTGTTTTTTATGTTCTCATTTAATACAAGCCTTTCGACAACCCCGTGATTGTCACTGAGTCTTAACCAGCTACTGCTTTACATGCATCCCCCGTAAATTACACAGTAGTGATATCGTAATCACCTACGTTAAATTAAGCGCATACAACTTAATTCTCCCGTTTATAACTCTAACGTGATCATTTCTTCTCAGCAACACGTGACCTGGATTCCCGAATTGGCTTTAAGGCCTTATTGAAAGTTTTCTGTTAAACAGTTTACACCTCGAGGTTTCGTTTAAAAGCTCTAAGATATCGCCCTACAGTTGACGTGTAATACTCTGGTTACCTCTTGCTCGCCTCTGTCATCCTACCTTACGACTGCATACAAAGTTCGGATTACAAACAGGCAAGTGACGACTGCTACTGATGGCAAAACTCTTTTCCTTGCTGGTGCTCAAATAATCAGGAGATTCGCGGAGTTGTACACTTTAAATAAACACCCAGGTCAGAGTTGAAAATATCATTATGGTGCATATTGGCACTGCTGAAAGCATTCCAAGCTGGACAGTAATTCGGTGAGCTTATTGGAGTCTAGTTAGATGCTTCAGATGAGATAGTATGCTTCCAATCTTTTTGTTTTTTGCGGGATCTGGTTACTAAGAGCCAAGAGCAGCAGGCTATCCCGAAGATGGTGTTGGTAAATTTCACAAGCAAATAAATGGAAATTAGGTAACACCAAGTTTGCTGCCCACGAGTCCGACTGTGCCAGATGTTACTGGGTGGATTCTAGCTGCTGATTGAGGACCTCCTGATGTAGCTCACGGTGTTTCATTCCTGAGACTGTCTTTGAAATTACCATAACAGCCTTCTCTTTTCTGCAACAGGACAGTTCTCATGCCTGGACACTGAAAGCCAAGGAGGAGAATGCAGTGCGTCTCTGAGGCGGCAAAAATCACCAAGTAGTGAACTTTCTGATGTTTTTTCTTTCACTGAATAACACCCCATCTCAAATTTTAACGGGGCTGTGGTCGCACAACAGCCTGTAGGTTCGTGATATTTTTCTGCAGAAATAGATACCTCCGAATACTAGCACAAGGTCCCTTCTTCCCGTCCATTTTTCTTCCTTCACAATAGAGCCGTCGAATGAGTTATGGTTGTATGGCTGTGAAGCACTGGTGTTGGCACTAATTTGTCGTCGACGATGATGATGATGGTGACGAATTTTCTTCTAAGTCGTCAACAAAATATTTCAAGTCGAACTTTCGTCCGTTAGTCTGTCAATAGGATACAGTCCTGTGGACCAGGTTTGTTGATGCCTCGCGTCAAAATACCTACCAACACCGTACCAGTGAATGTATCTCAGCGAAAGCCACATCCGAGGTCCTCAAGCCAGGGGGTCATTTGTAGGTACACGGTTGATAAGCGCGAAGTTTGGAAGAGTCTAATAGGACGCCTATGGATAACCATCCATTCTACAGCCAAATGAAAGCTCGCTTTATCGCGCCGCTTGTCATAAACTATGTGAACATATTCAGCTCTGTTCGCCTAACACGGAGCTAGAATTCCGTCGACTGCACCGAGTTGATATCCTAGGTCTCGATTCTTTCTTCGCGCAGAACTTTGGTTTTACGTACTGGCTACGCTTGTGGGTCTGCCAATTGCAAATGATTCTCAGCCAGAGTAGCAGCGATTGGTTTTCAGATTTGAATTTTAAAGATTCCATGTGTTCAAGCACTAGCCGGAACAGGCCAAAGAAGGAATCAGCGAAATACCGACACGAAAAATGATTAAATTCGCGTGAATTCTGATGGACAGTTTGTATCTATTCAGACAACTTCTGGTGAACACACTGCTTATTGATCTCCCGGAGGAATGTGGTTATTAAAAGATGTGGACCTGGAAATCAACTGCTTGTTATTAAGAGCGAAACGTAACTGAGGTCTCACCCAATGGATTGTCTCATGTTAGCTTGGTGCATCCCGGCCGGGTTTTTCGGCAGTCTGTCGGAAGTCCCATAATTAGCATAGGGCTGTTTGCAGGGTCGACTGAGTGGAACAAAACGACATCGTCAGAAAGATGTATTTTATTGTCATGCATGAACTCATCGCATTCCTCGTGCACTGGCCTGTTGAATAACGTTAACCGGGACAATGTCATTTGGTGATAAAAGGGGATACCTGACTAGGATCCCAAGCAAAATGCGAACGAAAAGACAGACAATGGGGTAAAACTCTCCCTCGCTAGACAACTGTTTTACCAGCTTAAATACCAGGGTGTTGGTCAACGTCACACGTGTGCACCTGAACTCTGTTTATGTTCGGATTGCGTGTACTTGGATTCTTATGCAGGATTTTCTAAATAATCGACTTACTTCATGATTACACGACGATTATAATCGTGACAAACTCAGTAAATGGACTCTTCTATTCTGATCTTTCAGGATGACTACCGATCAAATATCTCTTGTTTGCTCTATAACATCACTTGGAACGTATCCTAATTAGTATATCAGTACCAATACAGCTCTGAACCACAAATCGTTGTTAATGTATGGCGAGACGTCGAAACCGATCCAAACAAAACACTGTTAGTGTATTTGGAATCTGTCATTGCTAGACCGCGGCCACTGTACCATTCCCAAGCATTTCGTTTGACGGCATATGAACCCGTCCACCTGAGTAGTATTGATTAACCTCGAGATACCTCGGGGGTTAAGGGGCGCGAATTTACTGACGGAAGTTCCGTGGCTCGAACTCAAATTCTGCTTCTCGATCGCTCCTGTCTAGGCTTGTGCAACCTGGAAGCATCTCACCCTTTGTGCTTCCTTCAGGTGGCACTGCAACTAGGCATCGAAAGGGTGCTACTATACAAGACGATATAGTCTTGAAGTGATATGACCGTACCACGGTCTTCATTTTAAATCCTACCCTGCAGAGAACGCTTTTAGGCCTATAAAACCTGATGAATTTCTCGTCAGTTCCCGAATCCCATCGGGAACCGGTGTGTCACAATTATATCATTGTCACCTTTGTAGATAGGATCAATTATCCCCGGGTGATTCTTCACAAAAATAGCAAAGGGAACCCACATGTTGCATTAAAGTACACATTCCTCGCCCCTTTATCGAACGCTTGATCTGACAACTGTTTTATTATTGAAAATAAAACAATGCGACCTGGTGTAATATTTAGCTTATTTTTACCCGATCTGATATCCGCGTGTTGGTGCTGTTCGTTTTGGCTGCATTTGGGCTCCATGAAAATGCACTAATGCTCCAAGTTCACAATCAAGGTAGTGTATGTCGCGTGTAAAAATAACGGGAATTTCGTCCTAAGTGTTGATGGTGAATTGTCGCCAAAAACACATGTCATGCTCGAAAATGCCTAAAGTGAGTTGAGCGTCCGTCATCTCAGCTGAGATTTTTCTAATGGCTTCCCATTCCCACCAAAAGTGGAATGTCTTAGCGACTGGTTCCATTGTTCCTGGGTGTATGGCGAGACATCACAACAACCCTTGGAGCAAATAGCCGTAAAATTACGCTTAACGCCGTCGATACTGTGACATTGCAGCATAGTGGGGAGCACTGTATAGGATACTATATTTTTTTCGATCTCAGTTTAAACTGGCAGTTTGACCCGTTGGATAGTCAACTGAACGATATCCATCAAATAAACTCGGATACTGTCCAGCTACGGTTGGACTGCTTGGTTACTTGTGGGATTACACGATCAGTTGGGGTTCCTTCTGGAGCGTAGTGAGAATACTAAAGACTTAGGGTTTTTGTTGAACTCATATTTTTTTAGCGGATTCACACAGAGTCCCCAGTGGTGATTCCGTAAAACGTCCGAAAGTCTGCATACTCAAGCTGCGATATGAGCACGTTAAGTCAGGTGTTTGTGGCCTAAAACACCTCTCTATTGCGAACATATCATAATAAATTGTTGAAGAGTCCTGCACGAATGGAAACATTTACATTCGGTACGCTCTAGAAAGCCCCAAAAACCATAAACGGTCAGGGCTCGAAGACTACGCACATAAACGGCCATCCTGAGAACTGGAACATAATGAAGGAAGCATTTTGAAGAGTGGCGGAGACTACTGGCTATGTAGAATTCACGAGCCACACTGTATTTCTTCCTCAATGCGTCAGCACGTGATAGGTCGCAGTAATACAGCAAGTAGGTTGTTTCGTGATGGATACTAGATGAGATGGAATTAAGAACACACTATTCTGAGTCTTTCTATTCGGGTGATCTAGTTAGTATATAAATTCACTGCTGGACTGCTCCTTGAAGTGTATTTAAGCTCACACCACTTATATCAAAAAGCCCTAATTAGGCACAAGAAATTATACGTCTTTTTAGTTCGTCCATAATGGGGTGAAACGATTGGAAGACCATGAAACAGATCCTCTCAATAGGGGTCCAATGTGTGCCAGGAAGGTCAACCGGATTTTCAGCTATGAATGTCGTATTTCAAATGCTGGGCATCCGTTTACGAATCTAACCTAAAAAGCCCGTCACCGGCATCCGATGGTAGGGTTGCGCAAAACTGTATGCCATCAGATTGTGTGAAATGAATCTCAGTGCGCCTAGAACAGCCGCATGCTCGTACTGTGTAGAATCCGTCTGAAATGCCCATGCTGGAATATCTTACTGTACTTGTCTAAAGTTTCATGTGATTTTTTTGTGGTACATGCTTCCGGGTGTTATGAATCCGATCACTAATTAGCAGCCGAATAACCGTTCCTGACTTTCCACAGCCATCACGGAGGTCATGGCATTTACCAAGCCATACACTTGGGGTGTCTACAGGCGATGAGTATACAACAGAGGTAGTCGGTCCTGGTGCATCTTCCGTCCGGAACAGTTCTGCTTTACTGTGTCGGTGCTCCTCACGAGTAGTACAGAAATGCTAAATCTTTAGCAGTAACATTTCTCCCCGTGGACGATCAACTCATCCTAGACACTGCTAACAGAGATCTAGAGCCTGAAGAAAAGCTTCGGAAATTCCCAGTATGGAAATGGTTTTATAGATTTGTTGGACAGTATTCAGCCTCTACAGGTGAGACAGGCCCATGGGATATGTAAAAAGAAAGCTGTTTGTGAATACCAGAGGAGTAGGAGAACGTGATGAAAACACCTGCAGCTTTGTTATTGAGGCATTTCGTTAATCCTGCGCCACCGACAACACTCGATAAATGCATTTCAAGCAGAACACAAACGACAACATTTTTGCCTATTTTTATTGACATTTTTCTGCGAGGCCTTTTTCTACGTGACTTCTGGTTGCAACAGTTAGTGTTCGTCTGTCCAGGACGTGCTTGTCACTGGTTCGCAAATGAAAAGACGTCTGGCCTGTCGAGTAGTGATGGAAATGGATAGGTAAATCTCCTGTTCACTAACTTAATCCCAGATCTTGTGAACAGATTAGCTTGCAATGTATAACCCAACCGATTTCCGCGATAATTTATGTCGTTTTACTTCACTTAATTTCTACCTCAAGCTGCAGACAAACGTCTTAGGATACATGTAGTTTTAAGCAACCTTTGAATAACATTAACTTTCTCAGAAACTTCGTAACACGTTTAGTAAGCTTCCTTTTACCATATTAACTGGTCGCACCCTGTCTGCCGGATCAATGAATTTGATCTCCACTAATAAAAGCAGCATTTTTGTGGATTGGGCACGTGACTGAGTGTATTACGTTGGATACCCACGAGACCTGTGTATTCTCTTAACTAATTAGGCCTCGGTTCTGAAATAAGGATTTGGAACTCTGCATATTTTCCAGTAATTAGTATTGCATGGGTTTGTTGCTCAATGCGCTTACCAATGTAGGATATAAATAAGGAAGCTTTTCGCAAGAGCAGAACATGTTGCCATGTTAGGTTCAATCCGGTCACGTGAGATGTGGCTTGAAGCTGACGGCTTTTAGGAAACCGCCTTCAACTTCCATCGAAGGCCACTCCAAGTTTTCCCTACGTGCACCTTCCTCTCGCAAAAACAAAACAGGATGCGTGTTCTGTGTTTTCCCGCACTAGGGTAACGTGGAGGCTCATGGCTTTCAACTACACGAGCCTAAATCGCCCGAAAACAAAACCTTCCGGACAGAGGCTACTGCCCTTAGAGAGGTATAGTAGCAGTGCCCGTCATCCAATGTTACGCAGATAGATCAAAGCACATTCTGGTAGCCTAACGGAATCTGAAAACCCGATAACTTCCAAGGAAAAGTTGGACCCAACATGGGAAGAGCAGAAGAGTCCGAAAATCGGCTATGTTCGTCTCATTCAAGGGAGATTTTCGGATTTTTGTGTAATCCAATAGTTCCCAAACGTTTCGACCCTCCACCCCTTAAAACACATTGTACGACACCATCACCCCTAATTTTGCATGTGAAACGTGAACAGCATAAACAGGATTGTTAAAAATCATAGTGGTGTAACCTGCTACACATTAACATCCTCAGAAGAGGCTCCTTCGAACAGGGGCTACTGCGCTGAAGAATGCTTAACACCACTCCGTGAAATGTGTGGTGTAGCAAGCAGCCCCTCCGAATAGAAATCACCCTCTCAAAAATACTAGTACTCCGTTCTATAACAACATCGAGCATTTCATTAGCATCAGCTAACACTGGTCCTCCAGACAGGATATAAATCCGTATCTCCAATGCATCGCACACCACTGATGATGTATTTTTCTACTCTGCGGTGTTTCTGAAATAAGGATTTGGAATTCTGTACATTTTCAAATGCCCGAGCATACGTCAGAAGGCCCACCCAATAATTAGCAGTGCTTGGGTTTATTGCTCAATGCACGTGCCAGTTTAGGATATGAATAGTGAAGTTCTTTGCAAGAGCACAACACCCTGTCATATGAGTACCTGGCTGTAAATCAGCAGATGTGTTTGTATAATCCAGTGAGAACACCTTTCAGTATCAGAAGCGACGGATAAGATGTTATCAGTGTACCATGAATTAAGTCAACCACTGTTGACTGGTTTCCATCATACTGGTACACTGGAATTATAACGGTTTTATCGAGGCCTACCACAGGCAGACAAATTAGAAGTAAACATGTGAAAATGTTAACTAACAAATGAGTAAAATTCCAGTGGAAGTAAACAGCTTGCTTACACATATTTTACAACTACGATCCACAAATTCATTGCGAAGATGTGTTAGCACAAACTTGATCGATAACACATGATAATGCAATAACGCCTATCTTGAATTTGTGGGCCTGACAGCTGAAATCGCCATTTTACTGAACGAAACTAGTCGCCGGTTGATTACAGATGCCGAAGATAGTAAACGCACAGCAGTCCCCAAAAAGCGCCATTTCTCGAATTAAGACCCACTGTGTTTCCCCGACAATTACTCTAAAAATGACACCTTTTGAAAGACCGCCTCGCAATGAGCATCAGTCTGAACGCCCGCGTGCCGCAAAATCCCGTATGAACCAATACTGGAACGCGAGATTCATGCAATGGGCTTCTGTGTGTTTCTATGTCAATCAAAGTAAGCACTGTTCCCTCAAAGTGATTGGCGGTTCCGTAAAATAATTTTGATCCATATAGCACAAGTTTTACAAATGACTCCTGTGTAAGGGACACTGCTCATATAAGGTTTCCTGCGGTTAGGTCCTTCTTGGAGGAGACGTACCACTTAGATGATTTACCTTTGGTGGTTCCCCGTAGGCGATCTTTAGAGAAGAAACAGCCATAACACTGTTTTTGCTCAATGAAGGCCATTCGAAAAGCCCGATCAGCATTCGTTCCTTGTAAAAGTTCATCTGTTTAGAAGGACACACTTCTTTGGAGGGATCACTTCAAAGGATTGGATGAAAGCGGTCTCTTCTGGGGAGGATCTTACTACTTGAACACGCCTCGTAAGCCAAATAAAGAGGTTTTTGACAGTGTCTCTCTTGAGGGTGCCCTCACCAAAGATAGGCGGTAGAATTTCTCATCCATAACTTCAGCCTCCCCATAATGCATCCGCACAAACTAGAACAAAGCCTGATGTCAGTTTCATTGCCTTCCAAAAATTTAATATGATTTTATCGACTTGCTACAGCTTTAGATAGCCCAATACTAGAGTCTTCTCAGCTTGCAGAATGCCCACAGAAGATTGAGAAGACTGACAACTGTCGTGCACACATTCACACTCGAATAGGACACCTTCGTCCGGTTCCAGTTGGTACTTGTGAAGCAATGTCTTCTTAACGGATCTTCCCTAACTTTTAGCAAGGTGACGGTTTTCGTGAACGACAATGATGGCTATCATGCAGAGGTGTGAGCTACATTATAGGAGTTATTAATAAACTAGCTTCAGAGTGAGATTGTATCATTATCAAAACTTAAGATACTTATATTATTGTTTGATCGTGTGGTCGATAGTCTGTGTTCTCCCCAAAAAGGGTCCGCCCCCAATCCAATTGAAGCTAGCTAGGCCCTTCCCCATGAGCGATGTTTGTTCAGACAGACTGCTATGTTTGCCGAGCACTTCGAGATCAAATATAGAATTGAATCGGACATCTTTTGTTGATGGCTCAGTGGCTTGGGCAACCTTACAGTATCCCAACTCTCGTGCTTCTTTCGGGTGACATGGCATCTACGCATCGAAACGGTGTTACAGCTGAACGATTATCTTTTTATTTTTATTATTCTGCTTTGCTCATTCAATCACTCATCACTAATTTAGTTTCATCAAGCTAATGATCACTTAGTTCAGTAATAGGGTCCATTAAGACTAGATTATTCTGCTGGTGGAATGTCGTGTCAGTAAAACTAAGATCTCTATTTATGCAGGATGCCGAGTGGCAGTGGCATATGCGACGGGTTTGGGGGAATGTGGCAGGTTCTGCCGTTTCTACAAAAGACGAGAATCCGTCAGGCTACCATTTTTTGCCGAAAACGAGGGAGTTCGATGAAAGTAAGAGTTAAAGGTACAACACAGCGCAGCAAACGGGGACACCGTTCCAACGATTTGACCATAAGATTGGCCTAGGCTGGGGAAGGTAACCCTTCGAGTTCCTATAAAGTCTCTGGTACTAAAGTCGGAGGTGTGTATGATGGGGCGTAAACGTGACATGGTATTCGCTGTCCCTTTTTATAATCAGAAGGAGGAGAGAAGAACAGTGAAGGTGAAGTTTTGTACAAAGCCGACTGAAAGGATGAAGGCAGCCAAAGAACGAAAAACTAATAGCTCCTCAATACTGAGGGATCGATCTTTTTTTATATTGGTAAGGCCCACCTTTATCTTCAAGCGGCACGCGTGGGCCTACACTTTGTGGCTCATCAATCGTCATGAATAAATTGGCCTTCGAATGCCGCAGAGCATGCGAGGCAAAGCTAATTCACACAGGACACATACGCTTTGAAAACTATGGACTATACATCGTTGTCTGTCAAAGAGGTTGATAACTAAAATCGATAGGGAACCTTGGGTAATGCAATAAATCGTTTGAGTTTCACGAGACCGTCGCTTTCACAACTAAGTCCTGCTGCAGAACAAAATTCTGAGCTGAAAACGAGCCCCTTTGAGAGCCACTTCTTTCTTTACTCCCAAATGGAGTTATTCCTTGAGAGTGTAGTTCCATACTAACTCCCATGTAGCATTTCTGATTACACAGACAGAGAATGAAATATCGCTGTATATGAAGAAGCATGCCATTCTTGGGAACTGAGCGAAGGGAACGACAAGGTAGAGAATACAGAAACTATGAAGTTCGTCCAATTCATCACCCGAATACTTTGCCTATAGTGGCGTTTTTGTTAAATGCTTCCATAAGATAGTGGAATTTAACCTTTGGGAGAAGTAGCGGACACATTCGAGGTGGCCAAATAATCATCAGCGTTGACAGCAAGGTAATAAGTACACCCGCTTGTGATAAACCTAACTTGTTTTGTTGGTTCTCTATGACAGACCCAACAAATGGTTGTTCCGGCATCAGTATTCGCTGCTTCTCGCACTTGGTCTGAATTTGCGTTCAATCCATCCAAATCACGTAAGTGTGAACTTATGCCAGAAAACAAGCAGTCCGCTTTTGATATCAGCGTAAGATTGTCGCATACGATCAAGTATATTTATTCACTCACCGGTTATGATATGAATGACATTTTGTGAGCTATGTTCACTTGTGAGCAAACGTCCAATAAAATGAAATGTTTGAAATATGGGACTACACCTAACCGAGCTAGAGTAGGCTCGGTGGTTACTGGGCCAACTGCTGATCGTGGGGTCCTTGGTTCGAGCTCCATTGTGTTTTCGTCTACGTTCGAACAAACAGCCCTAATTTTTTCGAGTGGATTCGCTTTATTACTGGCTGGATCTCAAATCCTTTTCGAAAGCGTTCTCGTGAATCCTTCTGATAGAACGAAGTGAGTTTCACAGTATAGAGGTTATATTTAAACGAAACCGGGCTCTCATGTTCGTTTCAGACAAAAACACATTGCTCGGGGAGCTGATTGCACTCAGGCACCAACTGTTGATAGACAAGAGAAGTTACTTAAATGCTGTTGTTTCTTGGTAAACTTTTGGTAAAACCAGTTTACCTAGCTTCTGGTGCACAATATGAGGATAGAATGAGAGACCTACGCAGCTGAAACCAATGGGTTCTTCATGTCTCTCCTAGTGCTTGTTAACAGTTTCTTCATGGTGACCGACGAACAAAGGCCACTCGATCTGTCGTAGGGGGTGCGGAAAATTAAAAAGCCTAAGAATTACTGCCGTGCGGCGCTACTTCGGCTGTTTCAGCCCTAACACTTCACTGCTCCGTGATGATCATGAGACCAATAACTTGATTGTATTGTCTTCACTTTGCTCTGCCGAGTTCTACCTAATACTGATCGATTGCCTTTTTAGAATTCTTTGTGTATTCGTCTTAATAAGACAAGTGGATTTGGTGCTTGTTGTTTTCATACGGTTATTAGTAAGCATTCACAATGGATATTCAACAAAGATTCATTAAAACAAACTTACCCACGTATCTATGCAAGTCCTACACGATCTCGGTCATCGATCTCAGTGATTGCATAGACGAAAGGGTTCCTTTTATGAACGACTGCATTGATGTTCCCCAACATAGTCCGAGTACTAAACGTCCCCGATGATTCTCCACCAAAATCCTAGAAGTAATTTGTTGTTGGTGGAAGCTGACCAAATGCTCATAAACTTAAAACTCGCTAAAATCAACTTCCCAAATATCTTAAATTGAGTGATGAACATGACGAGCTAGCTTTAATTACTCTGAATGTCACTGTTCTAGGTCAAAAAGATATAACTAGAGAACATTCATGTCCGCAGTACTGACCTTGCCTATACTAGCCCTGTTTCACATTGCACATCATGGTTTCAGAACACCAGGTCATATCAGTGGAGCCAAAATTTTGTTGGTTAAGTGCCAAAAAAGTAAATACCCATGGCGGGAAAAATCTAAAGCGTTTCCGCTTCTAATGGAAACGCCTATGCCGCAACTGAGCTCAACGTCGTTCAGTTAATGGCCATCAATTGTCTATGTTTGCCAAGCCATTAAGAACAAAATATCAGGGAATTTTTTATGCCTCTTAATGTCGGTGCAACATAAATCAAATAAAATCCGTCAGGCCGGATGGTCTCCAGTTCTTTGTTCGAAAGCCCCCTAGGAAACTGAACTAGGACACCAACCATTTCCATGAAATTTCCTTTGAAAAAAGCGTTCCTCGTTAGCCAAGATTTTGCTTGAAATGCCTGTAAAGAGGGACCGGGCCAGAAAGGCCAAAAGCCACTTTTACACACCCAATGACCTGTCATTTGTGGAATACTCGCGTATCTACACGTAATCGGAGTCGAATTAACTTTTTCGCATCTTGTTTCACGCCACCTTAAGGTGCTGGGAACAAGAAAAATAAAAAAGTATATTCACTCACTTGGACATAGTTCTTGATTAGTGAAAGGTTAAATTCGGGTCCTCAGGCAGCATATTGTACTGTTTTCGAATACGAACTGAAACTAAATGCTTTTCCCCTATCCTGTAAACGCGAACGCATCACCTCAGAACTGGAGACACAAACAATTTACTTTGAGCCGGCAGTTTGGACATCAGTATGGCTGTCAAAGTTGTAAAGCACAGCGAAATACCGTATGACATGCGCCATGCTTGACATCAATTTTTTCTCGATGGTCTGCTGTCAAATATCGTGAGTGGCGACGGTAAAAGCACTGACGACTTCATCACACAGTGTAAATGGATACCAGGTGGTCCACAACAAAAGTGGAGAAAGCATCTGTAGAAAAGTTTCGGCAACATCCACTCATTTATCATCCAAGGGCCATGACTGAGATAAGAGTAACCTAGTACGAAGTTCAGTGATTTTATCGATCTAAATTAAGGGTTCAAAGGAAAGTAAATTAATTCAGTTTCAAAAATCATGAATTTTCAGTTTTGCCGTTGTTGCTGTACAGGACAGTAATTCGTTTTCATGGTCTTGGATTAGGTTCCTTGAGGAGAAGCTTTCAAGCACCAGGTGGATTTCGCTTACACACCTAGGAGATGGAATTATTCATAGCGTTTTCATTATTGCTTCCTTGTTGATGTTCGTTCTAGGATTTTCGATAGTCTTTCTCCTTTTCTCTATCCGGCTTATTATCTTTTTGAATACCGGTAACCAAATCAACGCAAAGTACCGAACGTGGACATAGACGTGGGTGAATTCGTAGATTATATGAGATACGTGGGTGGAATCTCACCTCCACAAATCTGGCATAAATAAAAAACCCGAATCGCGCACTAAGTCGAAGAAAACTCTTCCCTTAAGAGAGGTTTTGATTCACCGAATGCTTTCACTTGCCCACCTATTTGGTTCTAATGGAAGACTCAAATGAATCCAGCTTTTACGATTTTCTCATTATTAGCGAAGCTTCCCACAGTGAGCGTGTCATTCGGATTTGCGTACCTAATATTTTTGTGCCGCTTCGTGATAAATTCAAACAGCAGAAGATTTCTGGTCTTGCCTTCCGCGCGTCATTCCATCAGGCTTGCTATGAACAGTATGAGAGTTCATCACTCAGGTCGACAATATCAGGCACAATGGATGTTTCGAAGTACAACAAGCCACAGTCAGCCATAGATACCGGACAACAGTGGTGATTTTTTTGTGGCCACTCATACCCTAAACTCCAGCAGAGAACATGATGATTTCCGATCTCACTCAGGGACTGAGGACGTAACCAGGACGTACAGGTTTCCTAATACTGACGCTGTGTTCTCAGATGGTCCAGTCAACTATCCGAACAATCGTATTCGATAGAGCTTAGACTTAGTCAACAATTTGTGGCCAACGTTTTGGTTATGAGAAGTCTGAAAGGGATTATAAAGCTCCGCGCAACTGTCCGTTTTAATCAGTCGATTTCGTTCCAATGAAACAGCTGATCATGAGAGATGAAACAGTGTTTAACTGTGGTGCAGAAAATAAAAAGGTTTCGAATATGGAAATTGCTCAAAGTCTGTGGATTTACAAGTAAGTCAGACAGTTTCCAGAGCTAATCTCTTCTCTCTCCCTCCTCTCCTTCTCCTTTCACGCTGATCTAACTCCAAGTATCATATGCCACATGGGACGAGTCAGGATAGATAGAGCCCAATCTGCAAACCTTCCGTGCAAAAGACAGCGTCTCCAGCAGGAATTATGTGAAGCTCAGTCAAAAACAGCATTAGTCCCTTTCTTAGAAAAGGGCGAAAATGTTCATGTGTTGAAGAAAGAACAGCCACTGAAAGAACAGCTCTTCACAACATACGATATGCGAAATCAAAATGAGTGAGAGAGAGTATCAGCAACGTACCACTCATTTCTCTCCAATCAGCATTGGCGAGGATAAAAAATTCCTTATGCTAAGGTGCAAACTTCAGTGATACGAGATCAATTACCCCACCTGGTGAAAGACAATAAAGTCAGAGAGCGGAAAAGTTTTCTACCCATATTCCTGGAACATTTCTTAGCTAGGAAAGTAGGGACATTTCAGGCAGAGGGAATGTGGTAATCTCCAGGAAGCTTCGGAGTTTGAGGTTTTAGTGCTTTATATAATGCTTTACGTTGCAAACTGCCGATTAGTGGCATTTGCTTCACGTGGATTAAGTGACCATTTCTTTTACTAAGACTGCATCCCAAACTACTCACAAGTAGGTAAACACCTTTGGATTTCATCATGACGTCTCTGTAGGTAGGTGATGGGTTGAAAAATTATTCTCTGAACACCCAAGGGTTGTGTTGAAGCCATTTGTCCTGTTCGTCTAACCACTTCACTTAGACAGTCCCCCATTCCCCCTTCTCCCAACAATTTTCGGTTTTGGGCGAAAACAACGAAATTCACCCCGACCCACCGAAAAATGACCAGCCTTCGAGAAGAACTAACCTCCGGAGGCCTTTGCACACTTCCCTTTGATCAGACACCCATGACTGTACGTATGGTGCGGATATAAAACGGTTGTTGAATGTCCAGGTGCATCGCTTCAATAACACGAAAATAACATTTTAGGTAGCCTTCATTGGTAAGTGATGATACTTAGTGCTGTTGGAGCCGGCAGTTTGCGGTGGTGCTAAGCTTCCAGTAGGTTCACGGAGTGAGGCGCAGTCTGTGTCGCTTTTCATGTTCGGTCACGAACCCTAAATCTCCTTTCACAGTTACGAGGACAACACTGGTGTATGCAATTATCACCCGGAATACAGTTCACGAGGACCGTCTCTCTTAGGATAAAAACATTCGGATGAGCATAACTGAAAGAAAACGGGACCAAAGCAGTCAAATGCAGTGTAATTCACTCGAATAGCTCTGTCCGGTGCATGAGCATATGAAACTGGAATACGATCAAGACTTATCACAATTTTTCAAGTTGCGTTCACAAAGATTCGTTGTTTTAAAAAGTTACAACTCAGTCCAGTTTTGCTAGTCACGGTGACCGGGCGCTCAGATTACTTGTTCCCAAAGGCAACAACTGTACAGGTTCGGGTTTTGCTCGATGGTAGTCCCGGTCTCAGCGACACGAAACCGAAGCCTTGTGGTGATGAATGTTGGGTAAACTGCAGTGTTGAATTGCCCTTTGTTGGGGAGATACTGAAAAAAGAAAATCTGTGGACTTAGGAACTTTTTGAACATCAACCGCGGTTAAACCGGGAAAAGTCACGGTAAAAGTCAGTCAAACAAACCCATCTGTTAACACCATGGAAAAAACAGTAGCCACTTGGGCAAAGGCTTCGATCAACAATTTTTTCGGTGAATATAGCAACATTTAAAATGGTACCCTTACTTCCTGACTTCATCTCATTACTCCTAAAGACAAATTGCTTCGTATGGAGTACCATAGGTCAGGTAAATAGCACAATCGCAAATCCACCGACCGACACAAAACACGGAAAAATGTCACCAGGATATGTTGCCCGAATCGTTCAGATACCTTCCTGGAAAAAGGCTATTGCACCAGTCTCAAATTTCCCAACTATATCACGCAAACCTTTTTTATGCACCAGAATGTTTGTGTGACCTTGTATCGATCAGGTTGCCACCCAAATTGAAGCAAACCAAGTCTGGTTTAGATGTAAGCACTCGATTTTGTCTCATCCATAACCATTGTTTTCAACAGCAAGAAACCTGGACATTAAATGTGAGCTTTATAAACCTCACTGGTAGGGTATACATATAATAACGCCGCAGCCAGTTCATCCTCGTTAGAATGCATCGTCAGTGAGGATGAGCTTCGTTATCAGCACTTCGACGGTTGTTAGGTTACAGCAGTCTGTCCGTGGACCTAGAACAAAAGACTTCATATGCGGACGTCTTACTGATTGGTTCTCCGACTGCCTTAAGACCTGACCAACTTGATGACCTGCTCAATTGGCCTGATGAATTTTTGTGTCAAAATCGAAACTTTGCCCAGGTAAAAACTGCCGGTTGTTTACCAAGCTCATCCAAACTTTTTCCAATTGGTTCATAATGTTGTGTTCATATCCCAGAAATCTGAGCTGGACGCGAGTCATTTTTTCCTGCTGATACACAGCAGAGACATGTAAACGGGTTTGGTACGTATGTCTAAGGATCACGCGTCCTCATACTATTCTTCTAGGACAACATCACGCCAGTGGACAACTGACTAGTTTTAACAGGGAGGAAAGACTCCCCAAACAAAACTATCCACACGATTACCATAATCAGCTGAATGAATTCTAGATCTATATCTTGGCAATAATCGAATCCTCCGTAGGTTGCACATCTCATGTTGCTCTCAACCGAGGGCGACCACCACATGCAAAACGGGTAACTGGCCCCTTTTAGGAATAAACCTTCTACTGCTGAACCCGTGACTAGGAGCGTTTATCTACCTCCATTCGGATGGGGATCAGTACAGTGAGATAAACAGTCTTACTGTTCACTCGGTAACGGCTGGTTACAGTAAAGTATGGTGTCGCTTCAAGTGGTTTACTACCCAATTACACCGCCCAAAATATCTTCACAAGATCATTGATTCCTTTCTACCTGCCGGATTCCTTAGCGTGGAGTAATTCTATACCAATAGATGTGATTGTGGCGAACTCGTGTGTCCAAAAAGATCGAATTCTCACATTACTAGCACCGGTTTGATGAGAACCATGAACAGCACCATGCGCGAAGATGAAGCTTTTTTCACAACATAGTTTGGCCAAGATATCCAGTGTTATAAGCACCATCGTGTTGTAAGTCACGCCACCTGCCAAACGCCTCCGAACTATCCCTACAAAGCATTTTTCACTGGAATCGTTTACCAGTAGGTGTCGGCAGATGTTTCACCCATGTAATTTTCATGGTGTAAGTGTACATATAGTGTAAGATAAACCACACACAGTATTAGACAGTAATCATAACGTGGATAACCCGACTTGGAAAATCGCGTCTCGGATCAGTTGACGCACCTGTTTCATGGGGAGTAATTTGTCAACATTCAGTGAAAATCCCAGCGTAGCTCCCCCCGGATGTGATTTCGGTCTCTGCTCCCCACCTACACACAACAGGAACAGCAGCTGTTCTAACGCCGCCCCGTAAAAATGCAATGCTGTCATGGTAAGAGTCGATACATAATAATTGGAGGATCCCAGGTCGAATGTCAGTTGTACGAGCGGCGCGCGTATGATGCAAGATCACCACTTGGACACACGGCTGGTTCAGATGGGTGGGTGAGCGTGACTAAACTGTTCAACGCGTGTTTTTGTTTGTTTGTTCTCATCCCCACTGACACACCACAAATGCACAAGCAGGCATGAGCGACCGGGACACGATGTACCTAGCGTCCGGCTAGAATGTACCCGTTCTACAACCTTGGTCACCTGTTCAAACGCGTTCAAGACACTGGTACTTTCATCCGTTTCACCAACAGAAAGGTCCCCAAGATTCTTGGTCAGCGTAAAATTAATAACCCCGATGTCAGCTACGACACGAATGGTTCAATCTACTGTACATGCATATGTTCATCGCACGCTCGAACAGGTGCAACATACATCAAAATGATCGAATCTGAATTCGACTAGAAGGTATCATGTGGGACGTAATCTGAGACGGCCATATCGTTGACACTTTGTTTTGATGGTCGAGGTCAGCAATGACAAAGGCTGTAAACTAATCGATCAGCTGAATACCAGGTTAGCATTTGGTTTAGTTTTCTACTGTCGGGCAATGTGGTGGCACTGTGTTGGATAAAATAAAATTCAGAGGATGGTGACCGAATACAGATTGTTCGTAACATTTCAAATGTAGCCCCAAAGGCCAACAGCAAATTACAACTGAACTCCAATCTCCATTGAATTCAAGCTTGAACGAATTAGAGTAGCAAAGTTTTTCGTGATCCAGTAAAATACTTTCAGTCAAAATTATCGGCTCCGTTTGCACACAAAGCAAGCTGCCTATTCCACGCCCTTTGAATAACTCGATAACATAAATTTCTCATGACGTATGTAGATTTGATGTCCGGTGAGAATGTATACAACCTGAAATATATAGACTGTGAACTGCTCGTGTACACGCGTACACTTCGACACTGTCAAACTGTGTAATAAAATCATCAGGATCAAACTATTTTGTACTAATCCACACAACGTAAGAAGATGTTATATAGACACAGACCTTTTATTGACACGGATATCTAAAATGCCAGAGTTTAACTGCTTAAGGTCACAGAAGGCAACTTCCAGAACAACCGCAAACAAATACTGAACATTCTGGTGTGATTTAGTTTCCACTTTTTTTTCGTGGGTAAACATGCTGAAGCACGACCATAAGGTTTCACCGATTTTGCTTCCGGATGCCGGTTGTAACGCGTAGTCATTAGGTCCGGCCTACATCATATAAGTCATAATAGCCTGAAATGGGCGATTATAAAAAGCAGCCAGGAATAATAGCTCCTAACTAGATCTCGTTCTTCGGCTGGTCTTTCTATGCTTCTGCCAGCCGGCAGTGCCTCAGACGTCGTATTTCCTTCGGGTCGAGTAATAGCTGCTACTGCGGCTACCGACAATGCTAACATCATAATTGACCGGTCTATGTTGTGTGTAAAAGACTCGATGCCTGCAACAATCCCGTCCTTTTCTAGTTCAAGTTCTCACATAGTTACTGGTGAAAGGAAAGACTCTATTTTGTGCACATAGTTAAAGTGGTGACCAAAGCAATTAGGTACAGAATACAATCAAGAATGTCTTAGAATGGTAAAGCATAATAAAACGTTAACGAAGATGCGAGAATTAGATTTGTAAATATCATTTCTTGATTTTGGAATATCGTTTAGCTCATCAGCCGTTTCCAGAAAAGGGAGGGGCAAGACAGTACGCTTTATTCCGTAAGCATTATTAGGAAGCGTCTCAACTCCTCTGGTTTATAAAACAGGTCTTCAAGCACAACACTTCAAGCCTACTACACTTAGGGCTAAGAAATACTAATTTCAAAAAGGGTTCCAAAATATATCTTGTTGTCAATGGAAATTTCATCCTGTAAGTGAAGTCAGTGTGCGCCGAAAATACCAGAAACACTGTACAGCTTTTTTATCCTAACTGGGCATCATCAAAAGGAGATCCAAAGTCGCAGTCCTCCAGCTAGTTTATGACTAAACCGTTCGGCCACGAGCGGGTGGTCAGCAATATCCGTAAGTTGCATTCAGATGGGCTATAGCGCCACTCGCCGTCTAATCTCCCTGGAGGCTCATAAAATACACACTGATGGTGATTCCCAATA
Organism: Opisthorchis felineus; assembly: GCA_004794785.1. NCBI lineage: Eukaryota > Metazoa > Platyhelminthes > Trematoda > Opisthorchiida > Opisthorchiidae > Opisthorchis > Opisthorchis felineus. The sequence goes on along the minus strand of SJOL01008033.1, from coordinate 937,363 downwards.
AATATGAAACAGCTTTACTGTGCTTCTCCGCCTTCCGGAATAGAGTGAAGTCTCTTAAAGGACGAAAGCTCTAGTGAAAGTTTCCAAGGCTCCTCATGCCATCAATTAACCTTCTTGGTTGCTCAGGATGACGCATGTACAATGTTCGAAAGTCTAACAAACCTTTCTCTCCCTCCCCTGTCACTGCTCGAAATTCCACAGACGGAAAACACGGCTAATACACACAGAATATCTATTAATATCTTACCATGAAAAAGAGTCTTACTGAGTTGGACATTCCCACGTCCCACGTGTCTTATATACCCGATTTAGGTGTACCTCAAACATTAATCAAACTATCATTCATCATGTTGTTTTCAAAAACCCTATGAGTAAAGCGCTCCCTCAAGAAAATAGATTACAATATCCCAAATACCGTATCAGTGGAACATAAGGCCGTCTTCGTGCAGAGCAGTCAGCTCAAGAATATCAACAACGAGTGAATCAGCTGGAATACAGTTGACTCTCTCCTGCACACCAAATTAGTTTCCGTGTGAGTGTATTTCGTCCAGCTGCTCCCTATGATAATAGGGTGAAATGTCATTCTTTTCCAGATGGGGCTTCCTTCTGGGCCTCTTTTCTGCGCACTACGATGTAAGTAATATTGTTCAAACCCAAATTTTCTAAGACAGTTTGATCTAGCCAACAAACTCTAGGTCTCCTGTCTGAGAATTACAGATAAAGAACAACCGATAAGCACTGTGTCATTCATTGGATTCATGCAGAACGTGGCTATTTAGAATACGGTCTTCCTCGATTATTCTGTAAAACAGCTTGTACTGCTTGTGATTCACCAAATCCTCGATGCTGGCATCCACATATTCGGCTAAAAAAGCTGTTAAAAACTCCCAACCATTCATTCTTTGTTTATTGGCTGACGTGTGCCGAATTTTATCAACCCGGTTCGTTTGAACTAGGAGTTTGAAAGCCAGGCTGTCTGTGGAATCTTTACTTACTTGCTTTAGACGTGTAGACGAACTCATATGGTCGTGCTCTTTTAGCTCACGATGGGATAATTTCTTACCGGTATGAAATTGCCCCTGTAGAACCAGGTCAATCATTTGAAACGGTCAAACTGGAATTCAATTACTCCCTCAGGAATTGAGGAGAAAGCAATGTATTCACTTTAGCAATTGTGCAAATAGGCAAAATATTGTCTGGGCAATCTACTATCTTAGGAAGCTTGTGGTACGTATTGTCAGAGTACCTCATCAGCTCCTATGGATTACATAACTAATATGTGGTTTGAAAATGAAAAGCAAACCCTGAAGATCAGCATGTGAGTAGATGTATGTAGATGTGAGTAGAAAAATCACACCAAACTGTCACTCCTTTCGATACCAAAATGTTCAGCCATGACAAACTCTGAGATTCTGCCACGTCGCCCAAGACCGGTCAGGAGCAGTCAAAAAGCAAGGGGCGGGTTCCCACTAAGGACCTCCAGGTCAGTAGCACTAGTCCCTGGTCCATCCTATGGAACTTTGAACCAATTTATTCCCTAAGCACTCCTGAACAGAAAAATGTTTATGATAGGTCCCGGAATCTTCCCCTATTGGCGTCAGTCTTAACGAGAGGTTTGGTTCTATGTACAGCACAATCAGTTGTGATTTCCGTTTTAACAACAAACAGTAAAAATTTGAAGACAAAATTTCCATCAGCTTAGATGGTTGATTGCAGGTTCATTTCAAATTTTCCGTGTGCCTAGTGTTTACTGTAAAAACAAACGGCTCTTAGTCCATGTATCGTCCTGTCTAACAGTGACACAATTTTCGGCCAAAAAGAGTTTTCAGCCAACCGGTGCAAGGCGTGTCCAAGACAAGCTGCGACGTGAGTGTGGGTGTCCACTGAGCCGAATAGAAAGCGGAGGGTGGTAGGACGCGGATAGCAGAAAACTAATCTATTCACCGCAAAACTGTATAGGAAAGAGGGGGAAGGAGGAGAAACCAGTGTAGGAAGAGATCAACATTGTTCCGTTCGCTGCCGTGGAAAGCGGTTTTCGGACGACGCAACACGTGCCAGCTCTAGTGTTTTCCTAAGCTCTGTAGCAGCCCTGAAACATAAACAAGTGTCAGAGGCTTGCGCAAATAAAAAGCACCTCGGGGTTGGTGACAGAATGATGTTCGTTTCATTAGGAGCATGGGGAACATTAGGAAACAGGTCGCAAGGGGATTTGGATGTGTATTTATTCTTCAGTTGCATGGAAACATCACAAACGAGAGATTCAGCTGGGTTCCAGGTGAGTCTCTCGCAAAACCAAATTGATTTGCAAATGAATGTATTTCTTGAAAACTATCTTTATCCTCTTCTAGAGAAACTACCCGAAATGACACCAAATAAGGTTCACTGTTGCGCATGTTGTGAGCGTTTGGCGAAGCATACGGTCTCAATCTTGTGGACAGTTTCGCCTGAAAGGAAAACAGGCAGTTCCCAATGGCAAAACTGATAAAGGCCACAACATAATGACCGGGCCGTTAATAGTTTCGCTAATACAGTTAAATTCCAGAGAGTTTAGTTCTTTAAAGAGAATAATCAAAACTCCGCTTGATCAATACAACGATTGGAACGATGATGTTTGGCTTGCATTTTAATTCAAAGTTTGCAGCTGATAATTTCACTGATTATTCTTCCCTCCCCTCGAAGAGTTAATCTCACTGTGAATAACTGGAAACTCCAAAAGAATGCCACTATTATTCTGGCTGAATAACAGCGTAAAATAAATTTGATTATCCTGTTTCGAAGGCTGGAAAATGTTTGCTTCACTTCATGAAATAGAGGTATTTACACAAAAATGATCTAATTTGCCATTCGACTTACCGTTCATGGAGAAGTGTGCAACCAAGTGCTGATCCCAGTTGTTCCAGTTGGTTTCGATTCCTCGCTCGCAAATGTTCCGTGATGATGTGAATCGCTCCACGGTGCACAACCAACCGAGACGGCATTGAAATTTCGAACAACCGCCTTCGTTGTCTGAGCATACGAGATGGAATTTCTGCTGGTGAAAGGGATGTTTACATAACAGTTGTCCACTTTTGCATGTCCTGATGGCTCAGATGACAAAAAGCAGGAACTGGTGTTGTTATCATAGGAGTGAGCATGTTCTGAAGGGCGTACCTGTGTGGTTTCCGTTTCAGAGCACTTCTGAGGTCCTACTGAATGCATTCTTAGTTGTTTATGGTTAGACACTGTGTTGATTAACACCGATCTGTTCGCGTAGTCAGACTGTTTGTCTTCGTCAGCTTTGTAAATATTCTGACCAGTACTCAGCTGCCAGCTGTCGCTAGGCGCGGCCGAACACGGCACATCCCAAGGTTTCTCATTTCCAAAGAGTGGTGTAGACGTGAGATGTTTCGAAGCTTTGACCGCAAACCTGCCGTCTTCCTGATCAGCACTGACGTCGGTGCTTGATAAGTACTCCGATTTTGCCTCAGTTCGTTGTGCCATTTTACCTGGGCTCGATGAACTACTCATCCGCTCCGGATCACAGCAAACGCAGTTTATGGAGCACTCTCTCGTGCAAGGGGGATCTAGCATAGGACATTCAGTAGGACTCGCCTTCGGTGCTGCTGGCATTTGATGAGCAGCCTCGTTTGAGACTTGTGATCCTAGAGGATAGGAAAATCCAACGTGTTCGCTCACAGATGGAGCTATCGAAGCACCGTCCATATCACACCTTAAGTTTGCGAATGAAGTCGAAACTGGTAGCAAGCTATTTGCATCAAATGTGAGCACTCTGTCTGACACTTCAACATACGGATGAACGGTACACTTGTACTGTGATTCTTGTTCATGCTGTCCCTGTTGCTGGTGGTTTTGTTGAAGGGCGACAGCCGCTGCTGCAGCAGCTGCTATTGCGGCGGCTTGGTGTGCCCTTGTATTACACACAGATCCAACATGGGGATGGTTCGTCTCCTTAGGATTAAGGTTCTGATTAATCGATTCCAGATGATCGAAACTTTGCGCGTCCAACGACGTACAAATCGGCGTATGCTGCTGAGTTACTGATTCGACCAAACTTCGAAACATAGAGTCGTTTGTTACGTTGGTTAGCGCACCGGGAGCAGTAGAACAACAGACATCAGCATTGAAAGACGCACTGGCCCATAAACCGGATGATCCTTCAATCCCAGTGAAAGTCTGATGGGATGGCTGTGTCTGTGTGGAGCAACAGGTTTGGTCCGACTGTTCCGGTGGTTTCGACGAAACATCGCTGCTGTTTCCGAATCCTGAAGTTTGTTGTCCTGTGCCTGGGAAGTAGATCTGTTGTTCATAGTCCGTGTAGGGGAGACATCGTCCGTGCACTGGTTTACCTTCAAGCAAGAACGGAGGAGTAAAAACTGATGGCTGAATGAAGTTAACGTTGTCTACTTCGTTGCTTATTGGAAAAGCGGATGTTCCCACATTATTAACTTCTGCATGAGCCATCGTATCCAGAAGTACACCAGCCACTCCTCTTGCAAAATCCAGAGTACTGCGTCGCGGAACTTGGCTAGATCGTTGTGAACAATTTTCTCTCGGTTCCTCGTCATTTTGCTTAATTTTAATGTTTGTTTGATCGAGATGCATTTTGGACTGAAATGGTCCAGGGGCAGTATCCAGCGGGTAGCCGCTTGGTTGTCCAAAAAGGTTGAATCTATATCCGTAGTTGGTTGTGTTGTAATTGGGGCAGAGTGTTTGGCCAGTAAATTGGCTAGTCATCGAGAAAGGATGGGATAAAATTGGAGGCAAACATATTGTATCGTTAGGTTTCGATAAAGGTACGGAATTCATTCGAGGTGATGTTAGGTTCTTGTTTCCACTGTAAACCTCCGTTAGTCTAGACAGATATGGGTAGGGGAAAAATGGGTGCGGGCGTTTCAAGCCCAGGGAAGATAAGGACACAGCTTCACCCAAAGAGTGAAAGTAATGGTTGGAGTTCAGGTTAATCTCGTGGTTGACATCGTCTTTGAAGGTTCCAATACATTTATTAAGGCTATCCGCATCTGCCTTGTTTGTTGATTCACGCTTTTCGGTGCGCTCCGAGTTAAATTCTTGGACGACTTCCCCTGGAACATAAAAGAAGGCCATTTTAGTTTCTTACCAATGATCCACTAAGGAATAATAAATGTACCCCTGCTTGTTCGGTACCGTGACTGCACTTTGAACTAGTGTATGATACAGAAAACAAAGTATCACTGTTACAGAATTCATTGACGGTAGCCTGAAGATAAAATCACATTAGCCCTCAAAAATGAAAATCTGCTAACTCATGCTCGAAACAAAGGAAGCTTTATAGTTGATAATAAAGACTTTCTGTGTATCTTTCAGCATGCAGGTTACAGCTATATCGCTATATTGCCTCAGGAGGAACTCACTCACACGGGAGCTGATTCACTGAAGAGTCCAGTTCCTGGTCAGACATCATACGGTACTCTCATCCATCCCGGAAGAACAGGGCAATTTCAGTAGAATCAACATAGGTCTTTCATCGTGGTGGTCCGTTTTGATGCTGCCTCTCCCATTCTAAGACAGTCATGGACTTTGACAGATGCCTTCTTGGGTAACTCTTGTGATCACAGAGTTTTGATGCCCACATAGAGGAACTGTTGCTTTCTACATCCACCACAAATGGCGCGACAAGAAGGTCACCACAATCCGTCTACCCAGACACACCATGCCCATGGTTATCTGGTTTTTGTGCTTTGCGGCACCGATTTCCTATTTTTCCTGCTGATGCCAACGTGAGGGCAGGCGATTCAACAATTGCCAGTTTTTTCGGGCTTGTTTTGGGCTCAACAGCCAAAGGCCAGAAATCCCCACTTGCTATCCCGTTGAATGTGGAACAGCTGAGCACATGAGCCTCCCCAGCTAGACTTTTTGAAAAGTTATTTCCTCTGACGTCTAACGATGTGACATTCAACGGGAGGGTAAAGACCCTAACTTCTTAAAATAAATAGATTTATTCATTAGCTTAGCCTTCATGGTAAAGACCGATCCAGCCTCCACATGACTGGCTGTTAACTTCACGGAAGAGCAAATCCAATCATATTTGCAAAGGAGCAAGAGAACTAGGCTATTTGTTTGAAGATACCTACTTCCAACTTTCAAGGGTAAGGCGCAGACTGTAAAGACGAATCAGCTTATTTTAGTGATTTAGTGAAAGTTCTAAATAACAAACTATCCACTTCGAACTCTTCAATAGTAAGCAGTCGGGTATCAGGCTCATCTGCACAAGCATTGTGTATTCGAACGGAACAGCTCAGTTCTTTACATCTATTATAGATCCCAAATTCCGCTACCAAGAAAGTACCAAAAACTGCATCAAAGATGTTGTTATATGTAAAATAATGTAATACCGCTACAAATATAACATCAAAACATGGAGGCATTTCGCAAAATACTGAAACACTTTTGTGCCGAGAAATATTTTCGCCTTCTGCGCTTACTATGGTGAGCATACAGTTTAGAGAAGGTGAGGGAAGCAAGGGTGGTGTGGGTTTCGAACGTGAAAAAGTGGCGCAGAAAATTATATTTGAGACTTGACTATTCCTGAAATTGTCGGACACCCTGGGAAGCAAGATAACGAGATCTGGAATTGTTGTGAGGTTTATTATTATTATTATTATTACTATACAGGACACCAGTTCAATTAAACATCCATGTTTGTCACCATAATGTCGCTCCTGGTGGATGCATTTGAATGCTATTTTGTCAAAAAGCACACACAACATGTCACAGCAACTCAGCCTCATAATCTACACGAATAGTGCGCTGATCAACTGGCATGCAAATGTCAAAAAGTGGAAATGGGAACAGCAGAGTCTCAGGACGACCTTCTGGTGTCATCACGTCACGAGAATTTGATCTTTTAAATATGTCAAAATATCTATTCTTCAAAACAGCTAGCAACTCAGCCTTGGTGTCTTTCCTATTGGTAACTGGGTGACTGTATTAATACACTCCAGTTGGTCCCACTCATGTAGAGACCGGGACAAAAATGGGTCGGTTTAGCAATTTCAGGTGTTAGAAAAGAAACGGGAAACATGAACCACTGCTTTGTCCTCTTTAAGTTTTCTTTTCTGTTCCATTAGCGGCACTAAATAGCACTAGCTACTATGCCATTGTGTGGAGGTGGTAAGTTAGTAAACTGTGACTATAATCCAATTCGAAGTACTCCACTGGAACTGTTTTATTTCTGTACAGATGTTACGTCTGAAACACCTCCACCTGCTTGCGGTTTCGATATGAAAGGTTTCTGATCGGCATACCTCTGTCACTGGATCCAGATAACACGAGAGTCGGACCAAGGCCACAGGTTTTGGAACAAGGCCACTAGAACCCACGATATTTTGTACTCCATAGTTCAGAACTACTTTCGCTTCGTGCGTGTCTTTAATACACCTCAACATACTGACAGATTTTCCACGTTTTCTTGCATAACATATACTTGCACCTGAATTGGAAGTCTCCCCAGATTAGGAACTGAGCTAATTAGCAATGGTGGACGGTTAAAAAGACTGACGCGTGCTTTCAGACGTTGGAAAAATCTAGTAGTCTTGTTCGCAGTTATGAAGAGAGAACGATACACCCTAAGGGTTTAAGCCTTACAGCACAAGCAGCTGGTTTTTGTTTCGTCTCATGGAAGTCCTAAACTTGCTCTGCTTTCTTCTCACGCAAAGACCACACAAAGACCTGTGTACTAGGAGACCAATATCTATGAATTCCAAACTGAGTAGGAAGTTGATTTGGAACAAAAATGACAAAGCTTCAGTCAAAATCTGATTTGCACATTAAAATTTCAATCGTGAGCCTTTTCAGACAAGGTGCACTTTAATTCGCGAGACGATGGCACGAGGAGCTTAACTTTGTCGCGCCTATCTGACTTTTTTCAGAATCTTCATACCAGCTGATCAAAGCCCTTTCTCATAAATTCCCAGTGTGATTTTCAGTGGCACCTATCATCTGTGAAAACAAATATCAACTGAACGAATCCTCTACGACTGCGGTTATGGTAGAAAACACGGATGATATTTTAGTTTTTCTCATGGTTTATTAGGATGAACCTTGTCGACTAAGGCCCAGCCAGACAGTATAGCGGTGCTTACTGTTGATAAGCATGCAACCCAAAGGTTGATTGCTAATCATTTGTGCATTATCAAATAGCTTCAAGGTCGAATGCAGTATGTGACCGATAATCGCTTTGTCCTTGTGTCAGAAGTAGGATTATCGACAAGTGATTTCGGAAAACCGAGTTGCACCATGCGAGTTGCTACTACCTGAGATCAAGAAAGTTCCATATCTCAGGAATGTATATTCACCAGATTGATGAGGAAACTAATCTAGCCGGATAAATACTGAAGAAGAGGCATGCTTCAAACCCGGCTGCTGTTGTCCCTCGGATTGGATGCTAGTGTGATATGCACAAAGCCTTCGCTGTTTTACGCGCCACACATCAAAAACCCAAAGATGGAAAGAGTTTTACGAATGGATTAAAACCATGTTCGAAGGAGAAGTAAATGGTACATGAACCAAATAACAGAATCCTATAGGGAACAGTGGGATGTAAGATGACCAAAACGGTTTATTCTGCTGAAGTCCGGGACATAAGGTGGTGATAGGAGGACACACAAAGAGAAAAGGTAGGTTTCAGTCATGCAGACTGAAGCAGATGTTCTTTGATGAGTCGAGCACGATTTTTGCAGACAGCTGACGAGTCAGGCAGCCCACTCACCAGGATACAGAGTAATTTTCTTTCGAGCCCGAAAACTTCTCCATGATCCAGATTTTTCAGCTTAATAATGCGGTAATATGCACACTCTAATACGCTGAATTATGGCTTTTGGTTCGTGATATTAAGACTAGGGATTGGCCCACTGACTTCAAAACTTAAGTCCGATTAAGCTGTCTGGAGTCTGCGTGTGAGACAGGTTGGTCTCCGCATTAACAGATGTGCACTGTTCTTCGGGAGTATAACAAGTGTGTGGTCTAATTTTTGGGAAATTTGCTAAGAACCTTGCTGGAAAAATTTTTTCTGGCAACAAGTGCAACTTGTTTGTTTTCAGTGCAAAGTCGGTAACACTCGCTTTTTCCGCGTCTGGCATTTTCTGCTAAACAGTCGCGAATTACTGCTTCGTAGATAATGCTCCGGGAATTTTTCAACGACAGCTGGCACTGACGGAGAATGATTCAGCCCAAATGGCGATTGGTGTTTGGCGAACAAGGCGAGCAAGTCCAAATTTCACAACGCGATATAACTAACGTAACAAATGTTCCGGAATTCAGGCCCCGCTTTCTTACGAGAACCAGGAAAATTTAACCACGGGTGGACGGCTTCCAGAATTGCAAAAGTGATGCATCATGAGTTCGTGTAACTTACATTGTAGGTGGAGGTTTCAGCCAAGCCGCAGAACACCACATTAAAAGGTTTTCCTAACTGTGTCAAGGCGCAACCTAATTAGTATTTTTACTGATGACAGTTTACAAGTGTTGTTTCCTGCCTCATTCAACAGGATACAGCCGTCACGGGTCTCCTTTGGGTTAGTCTCAATAAGTCTAATGGACGGGATACCACCATTCCAATTGTTTCAAGAACTGGGTGCTTATCATCAACCAGGCTGTGGCAAATAACTCATGCGAAAGCAACGTCCTCTGGTTACCGGTGAATAGAGTACTTTAAAATATCCACAAATAATCACCCTCCGACAATTCGCACTAGTTGTGATGAACAGGACCCACCGTACACAATGACACAAACACAGAAACTTTGTAATCGACTGTCATTTTAGGAGCCTTAGAACAAACGGAGTATCTACACCAGTCTACGGTGACACTTTTAGCGGCGCCTCCCTCTTCACTGGTGGCCTTCAGCTCATCGCCTCATGTTATCGTATCGACGATACAATCAGGCCCTTATTCTACGTGCATTGTGTGTACAGTAAAATCAGGACAGGTGGTATCACTGACATTCCCTTATACATTAGAAAAATCCATATTGTGGACCGACAGTCAAGGCCTGTACAGCGCGTAGAATTAAACCCTGTGTGAGACAATTCTCCAAGCAGTCTTTCCATCGGATGAGCACACCAAGGAGAGGTATATTATCCTATCCACCATAGTGTCCCTTCTTGAGGGAAATACTTTGCAGCTCATGCTACGTGTTGTTTCGGAAGATGCGAAGTAGCTGAAGAAAATCATGCTGAGGGTTGCTCAGAAATAGTCTGAGATCTTTAATCTCGGAAATGTAGCATTTATCGACAGATAGAGGAGATTACATCGACTTCACTAAAAAGGTTATCCTGTGAGCACGATGCTGGAAAGATAGTAGATAAGAGTAGCGCGAGCAGATAAGGATGGCGTTGTCCTATTTATCTCAATCATCACAGATTTTAAATCTAACATATGAACGTAGGTTTCAGGTGATTTCACTTCCAATTGCTTACAACCAAAATGCAACAAAACTATTTATCTACCGCTACTTGATGGGACGCAATGCAGTCGTTGGAGTCTTCTCAAGGCCTATAATGACCAAACAAGAAAGTAACAACAAAGTGCCGCTAGCTGCAGGAATCATAGTTGCCAAAAATGAACCACAAAGTGTTGAAAGGACGCATCATGAGGAATGCACGATTTCGTTAGCAGCAGGCGCACTTAAGCCTTCCCAGGAACCGCGAAGATGCATATGGGCGGCGTCTAGCATATTATTATATTGACATATCTGGATTGTTTGCCTTAATAGGCAATTTGATGAGAGGAAAAACCACGCTTGGTGATCATGAGTAGCTGTGAGAGTAACCAATCCTCTACTGCCCTTTACTATCGCTTCGCTTTTCTCTACCTGACAGCATCGCACACAAACTTGAGGAGCGCCTATCTAAATCTTTGAAACGACCGACAGACTAGTCAAAGGCTTAAAAGTTTCGAAGAGTCTCGACAAATAAACTCATTTGTAAATATCATAAACGAGAGATTCAGTTGAGTCTGCCGTGAAAACCAAACTGATTTGCAAATGAGCGCATTTGTCGAAATCAGTCCAATTTGGATTCAAGTAGAACATTAGGTTGACAAAAACTCGGAGACTGCGCCTACCTGATGAGCTCCAAGAAGGGCGATACCGGTCGTGAGCTGTCGAAGAGTATTCATCAACCTTGTGAGTAGTTTCCTCTATGAAAATATACTGCGATATCTCGAATATCGTACCAACTGAAAACATGAGATGGTCTTTGCACAGCACATTCAGCAGTGCATTCCTTTTCGAATGGTCTCTTAACAATATTTACGGTTTTCAAAGAACAACTGGTGGACAAGCAATGTAGGTCACAGATATAGAACTGAAACTCGCCCAAGAAGTTCGGTTCAATTTTCTGGCACACAAGTGCAATTTTGATAAGAATCAGTCTATGACTGCTGACCAAACCTGGTCTCATTGTCCCAAACAGCACAAAAAGAGCATACTTCCATCCGACCTTGATAGTGTGCTCTTCTTTCTGGGCAAACCACTACACAACATCATGACTTTTGTTACCTATTTGTAGTGTGGTGAAATATTACCTTGTGTTCTCATTTCACCAGAAGCGTCGAACAACGGAAAACGGAGCTGCTTCGGACAGTCTTCGTTCAGGACCATTTTTGCATCTACTCTTCAAGCCTGAGGGGTGGTTTAGCCACAGGTTTACACTGATTTGGCTTAGGGTGTCTGAAAAAATAATTGGCGACTTAGGAAAACAAGTTGACCGAGTTGTTATAAAGAGGCTAAGCACTCACTTAAATCCTTTTCGTTTGATTTCCTTAAAGAAATAAGAATACATTGTTGACAAGTGCAACACCTGTAGGGACATGTCTTCTTATGTCCTTTCCAAGGGTTGCTCCGACCGTGATTCCGACAACGGCGGCAATGAGGTCCCTCATCTTCGCCAGATCCATCAAGTCCGGTATGTGGATTCTTCAGTGGTTTAAATGCGTAACTGTCTACCACTCGAAATTTGTCCAATGGATCGAGGCTACGTAGCACATTCTGCTGACGTACCAGACTACTAGTTGCAAGCGAGTGGGTCTTCTGATCACGGTAAAGTGCGATCTGTTTGGCTACAATTTGACGCCCTCGATTGACCAGTGAACACACAGCACAACTACAACTACGAAATGGACAGTTCCTCTTGTGCTGTTTCACTGGAAGTAGTTTTCCATGGGCTCTGCACTTACGACACATGTAAGAAGAACGAGAGAGTGAACTGCATGCGCCGGTGCTGTAAGTCTGCGTGGTGTCATAAAGATTTGGTTCATCAGAAGAATCTTTTCTTTTTGGTTGACTGAATTTCGTACCACGGGATGATCCGTTAACAGCCCGGGAAGAGCTCCGTGTGACATGATGCCCGAAACGCTGCTCCTGCCTAGTGTATGACTGTTTCACCGTGGATTCTGGTTTCGTGGTTCCGCAGTCCACATCGAGGAGGAGACCGTTGCTCCGGCCGGAAAGGATGTTGTAGTTGGGAAATACAGTGAAAGTTGATGCTGCATTGAAATAGGCTGGCTCCAAAGTTGATTCACTGCAACAAAAAACCAGATATTTCCATAATAAGAAACAGATGGATTACACGTGGTGGATCTAATACAAAACTTTTCACTAGGATTCCCAGATGAACATGAAGCGTTCAATCTAGATAGCCTCTGCAAGGCTTGAAAAGACGCGATGATGTGTACCATGTGCGTTTTGAAGACCCTTTCACTAGCCTACGCTTACCAAATCCTGCCTACACAAAAACTCAACGATCGATTCCAAGGTTTGAACAGCTATTTGTGTGTCGTTCACATGAGGAAGTCAACCGAAGAAAACACAGGAACCAAAAGATATCTAGTTGCCCAAGGCCAGGCAGGCTTAATGGGAAATCCAGGGTTAGTTTCGAACCACAAGCCTTTGGTCAAGTAGCTCACAACTTAACCGCTGAAGTTATTCTAGGTCGCCCGCTTTCAGTCATGTGGATACAATAATCCCTCTGCAAACAACCACCGTTTAGAAAGGAGACCGCCCTTCTCTGTTGCCTCTTGTAACCAACCACCCAAGATGCACTCATGTATGGGTAACTTTAGCATCATTTTGATATACTGGAAAGCTCACTGTATAGATCTGGCACCCGGTAACTGAAGCGTATATTAATGTATTGAGCTAGTTACATGTAAGTGTTGCGGTCAGATATGGATAACGAAGGGCAGTAAGCCTTTGTAATCACTACTTTGACCATACCATGGTTGCAAATAAGGTAAAACTCTTCCCTTGAAATAAGTCCGCTCACGGGGAACAGCGTAATGTATCAGAAAAACCTGTTCGTCTGTGCCTGTCTAACATGGGTGATCCAACTAATGAAGTACTAGTAAGAAGCCTTTACGAGCAGCGCACTAGTTAGACCAGAAGTGAAGTACCTCTACCTCGAAAGAGCATGTAGATATGCACTTATCAGTATGCTTACTCCCGTAGACACATAATGAGACAACCGCCCAGCTGTGTATCTGAATACCTTGAAATTAGCATCCAGGACAAACAACAGAGTACCATAGTTAGCTCTGTTCTAACGCATTTACTGAACATGTGACATCATGTAAATGCAAGAGCTTTCAAACCTATCGACGAACTACCGACAGCATCGCCGAATTACCGCAATCGAGGACGGTTTACCCTTGCTGCTCACACTGGACAAGTCCTTTCTGCGACTAGTTCAATACAAGTGTTTTTCTCCTAATACGAGGAAGGCGAGTTTTGCGTCATGAGTAGGACAGACTCTGTATAAAACTGGCCAGCTGCTTCCCAGCAGGTCTCGGTTCACATCATTGGCAAAATTGCTGAGCGCTGCAAGATTCAGTGTGCTCTTTATATTGAAGTATATCTCAGGACAGCCCCAACCACTGCCGCATGACCAGCTGCCGTGATTTGTAGACAACAAGATCAGTTTCTGGAACTGGATAGTCAGGCAAAAATAGTGCTTGGTACGAACCACTATCCGGACGGTTTTTCCACAAATCGCTGACCCGGGATAGTAACAAACTAGTGTGAGTATCGACACCATGAAACCATGACTGAAAAACGGAATACTTTTAGTTGACCGTCCGATACTTCTACCAGAATCCACTACAAATTTACAAATAGCACGGTCGGAGGCCTGAAACTCTTACGAGAAGGTAGGACTAGAGGTAACATAAAGCGCCGGTTTGTTTAACCTACGATCGGGAAGAACAACTAAAAAGGAAACTAGACTCCACTCCTTCAGAACTAATAGGATGACAGATTAATTACAGTCTCTGATCAACCAAATTGTTAGGCGAATTCATCAGTTCAATGATTTTCGATTTAGACGTACAACTGTGCACTCGCAGCAAGTTATAACAGAACCCCTGTACGGAGACCGCCGACAACCGGCGGGAAGGTCGAAGGTCTTATGTGAATTATGACGTACTTTAATAAAACACCCACTTGTTCACCTTACTTTTAAGGGAGAAGAATTTACGCAGACCTATACTTCACTGCTGTTTCTACCAACACTCTGGGATCTCTTTGAATGAGGATGTTGATACGATTCTGAAGGACCATATCAAAATGAAGACGGTCACTGGTATGTGGGGGTGCTTGCTGTAGACGGGTTTGTCGTAATCCGTCAACATGCAGGAAAAATGTGAATGGATGCAAGACGGTTAACATTGGATGAATGATGTACAGCTTTTCCATACTGAGAATTTTGTCCTGGCATCTCATAAGACGCACCGGAACGTTTCAGTTTAAAAATGTACGTCATCGGTACCAGTTTGCTTCTGTTACTGTACGTTTAAAAACCATTAAATTTCATGAAGTTTCGGATCTCCTTATGTTTTTTTTACCCCCTTTAATAACAAGAGTTGAGATATCAGAAGTGAAAGTGGTATTGGCTAGCTGATTGCTTTCAACGTAGTTAGAAGATTGTGGCATGCAAATGGAGGAAAACTAGCACAAGTTATTTTGGCTAATTTTACGGGAACTTTGTCGATCTACTCGCTACTTTTTATTCGGTTAATCCCATAGTATGTATCCCATTATTGGTGTCGAGTTATTCGAGTGACAGTCGATACATACGCGTTGATTTACTGTCCAAGAGATCCTGAACACTGCACCTTGCTCAACTGACCAAGCCTGGCTACAGGAAAATGTGCTATGTCCGTGGAATTATTTGCATCGGTGCAATGAATTTTTCGCAATTACTACTACGAACAGCACGGAAAGTATTATTTCTTGCGGGCGTGTGAGGAATTACAATACCACACATCGTTTTATACGAGCTGTTGGAGATATCACCAAGATTCATGTAACTCAGAAAGTATCAGGGCCTGTTCAAAACGTCTTGAACGAGTGGAACATCTAGTTGCGTACGGTACCATTATCTATCGTTTGGTAGAAGGGCCAAGATCTGGCTGGCACTTTTCACTAGGACAACCGGCAGACATAGCAAATCGGTTAAGCGGTTATATCGAAGGTTAGTTGCCTGCAAGCACCACAGTCACATGTAACTGTCTTGCAATGCCGGTGCTGATCACAAAAAACAGAGGCCGGAACACATGTCACAAACACCAGTGTAAATTGTTCCTAAGTACTGTTGCTTCTAGCAGGATATATTGGCATTGGTGCATCCCGTTGAACTGGAAGTCCTTTGACCGCAAGCCAAATGAAACTACAGCCATTCCAAGTGTTTGATCTGAGTTGAAATCTCATTTCAACTTACTTTTGGTCTGCTCTGCTCTGGCTTCTGCGAAACTGGTAAACATCTTGCGTAACTGATTGTCGTTTATTCGAAAAGGGGACCAATACTACACAGCCAGAAATTCGAAGAGCTGACCTACGACCAAACAGTGCAAGGTTCATGAACCCCGGTTTTAATCACAAAGTTTGTAATTCCAACAATACAATGCTTGCCCACAGTTGACGGTGGCAGGTAAGATAAGGAGCATCAGCAATCTGGTAATACGTCCGCAGAGTCGCTCAGAATGCTTAATTTTCAAAGTCGTACATGCTGGAACATATCACATAGTTGTAACGCTCGTCGGACGTAATGAGACCAAGCACGATGCCCTGGCACCTATCAGCCTCTAACCAAAGACTACTGATAAAAAACAAAACATGAGCAGCCAAAAGCGAAACTCAAAGTACCACAATCTACTGCACCGGCTTAATTGTAAACAAATGAACTGCACAGAAGCTGTTCTGAACAGGAGACACACGGGAGAATAGCTTTGACCGCCCCTACTTTTCTAGGTGGAATTACGAAAGAGACTAACCGTAGTTGGGATGATCCACTCTTCAATTCTATCCCCTGTTTGCAGTCCGACGATACCGTACTCCCGGTCACTGTCGACTGATTCCTAATCAACTGATGCCCAGCATCAGCCACTTGGTTGTTGCTCTCATTGTTGTTTCGTGAAGTGAACGAGTCAGCTGGCAGACTGGTGCCCTGCAAAGGATCCTTTTTAAAGGGAATGGATGAGGGGCTCTGGTAGGTAAGGGCCAAGTCCCCAGTGCATAGCTTCTCTGTTGTCGTCAGCTTGGCAGCCAGAACGTTTTGGGGAGAGGTAAACACAAAGTTCTGATGGGCTTCCGGATCCAAATGAGTCGAGAGCAATGAAAACTCATTGGAGCCGAACAAGTTTGGATGTAAAACACTATCTCGCGTATCGCTCGTACAAGTGTTCGAAGAAGCATACGAAGAACCTCTGTCTAGTGCTGAAGCGGATAGAATGGACGAAGGCAGTGAAGCAAACGCGGCTGGCAAAAAGGCCGGTGCATCACTAGTTCTGTCCGATGTCCCGAAGATTGAAGCAAATTGGTCACACGCGGTGGAAGCTTCGGTGTCACAGTCAGTGACAGTTTTGTCCAATGTACTACACACAACAGGTAAGATTGACTCATCTCTATTGCTTCTCACCAGGGTAGCGGGATTTGTAGATCTACCGTTGATTGTGTTCGCGATCAAATCGCTGCCATTTGTAAGATCATCTCTTAAGTCCAGACCACCGAAAGTGGACGTGGTCGGCTGGGTACCTGGCAGAATGTATATACCGGAGCTCATTGTCTTACGTTCGGTACTTGTGTGAGAAACAGAGACAAATTGCTACTCCACTAATATGTAGCAACTCTTTCGTTTGACAGCGTCTGCTGCAACAGTCATAGGTTTTGAGAGTATGAGGCGCATACGCGTGCGGTGTAGCTTTTGGCTTTACTTGTAACCTTCTGTCCGTGCTTTCGTTCGTGTCTGTTGGACTTTCTCTCGGCCTCGACAATCGCGGAAACTGGTACGCCGTATTCTGTGTATCACTCTGGTTGTTGTATTGTTACAATCTCTGCTTCGGCTTGGACCAAACACAGGAGCAGTTAGCTGATTGTACGAGTTCACGGTGTAGGCAAAAATAACGTTTTGTTTCTGATTCGGTTGATAGTAGCTGCGGCTGCCGAGTCACATAGGCACAAATAAACACGCACGCACCGCCTGCACCCGAACGGTAGCGATCGGTTGGCTCGTGCGACCGATAAGCCTATCAGAAATTAAATTTGTTTGGGGTGCATAGAAGGACAGCGCCGAACACCTGAGCGTGATTCCACACCACATGAATTTGTGACCGTTTCCGGTTTCAGTGTGTCCGTGTCGAAAGCGCGAAGGAGGGGGCGTAAGAGACCGCATTGTGGTTCGTTCTTCTGACCAATGGCACTGAAGAAATGGCGAATAATTCTGCCCCCTGCCGATGAATACCGCATGCGCACACACGATAGAATGTCTGGGGAGGGTGTGGAAAAAGAACTACACGTGTCACGCATGTGTATCGGAAGTCATACGGCCGGTTAGTTAGTCTGTACTTGAACAGGTGTGTGTGGATGTAAAGTATCGAAACCAACAAAGCAATCAATCCCACGAATCTCACATTGATTCTCCAGTGTTTCACTCACATAAGCCAGTGTATGTGGATGTATGCGGCGTGAATAATCCAATCCGTCTCATCAGCCCGCCACATTGTTGCAGATTTACAAATCAGACGATGTAGGATTCGGAGTACAACAAAGTTTGTCGAATAATTGCCGGGGCATAATCGACCACTCGAAATTCAGTTGAAGTCACACGGCTTTGCACATACCTAGCAGCTAGCTACTGGTCTCGGTTCTATTCTTGGGTAATTTCAGAGAACTCGATGATATTAAACACGATATCTCGGTTAGCATGCCTGCATTACTGTCAACAGAAAAAAGAAATCCGGTTCTAGATACTCGCCTCATTCTTCTAGTGAATAGAGCTTTCCCCGGGGAGCGGAATTATCGTTTCACTGTTGGAGAGGGTACAGGATCGGGTCGTCGAGTAGACGGACATCTAATAAAGCCACCGAAAACGGTTATCTTTTAAGTGTGTCCGAACACGCTAAGGTCAAACGTTTGGGGGGGAGAGGTCTATCTATCTCAGTGATCTCTGAGCGAGTTAGAACACGTACAGTGTTCTGTGTCCTCACTTCGCCATCTCTATGGGCGTCAGAGTGCCAATAAGAAAACAGAACTGTTAACCATTACCAGTAAAATCATATATCTAGTTTAAACATTCGGCTGCGTTTCGCGTCCAG
This sequence comes from Opisthorchis felineus, assembly GCA_004794785.1. Classification (NCBI taxonomy): domain Eukaryota; kingdom Metazoa; phylum Platyhelminthes; class Trematoda; order Opisthorchiida; family Opisthorchiidae; genus Opisthorchis; species Opisthorchis felineus. The sequence goes on along the minus strand of SJOL01008033.1, from coordinate 918,742 downwards.
TGCGTCCGTCCGTTTGCAGCTGTTGCACCCTTTTACCTGCTTGAAACGGCACGCTGTTCTCACATGTAAGGTCACATCACAGGCGGACATGAGGTCTCAGGATGGTTTGGGTACAACAGAATTAGGTTGTGAAGTGGACTGGATACAACTTGAAAGGTCATATATATGTGGTATTAAATAATTTGGTACCCACGCAGGACTTGTTGCTATATGACAAGGCACAATGACTCCTGGATTTTTCACCAATGGCTGCTTATACTGTGTTAGCATTCCTGCGTCAGTATGATTGGAGCTCATCGGATTTGAGTAGTGTAGTGTCTTATTTTCGTATCTGTTGAGATTGAAGACTGTCCAGCTAGTGTTCTGTTTCGTTGCAAACATCGCACACATATGCGGGCTGTTGAGTTCGATGTCCAACGTGTACACCTTGGAACCACTCTGTCTATACGTGTGACGTTACGCAATAGCCGGAAGCGATTGCTTAAACTTGCAAGTTAGCTTCCAGACTACATTCCAATATTCTCGTAACTGATTTACTCGCTTCTTCCGGAGCCAGAGTGAATCTGCTTCCATAACAGGGTGACTCCATCTACAAATAAGGTGTTTTCTGGTCTGATATTTATTTTTGGAGGTGCCTGGGAGGAAATTACTTACTGCGACCACTGACAAAAATGTCCAGGAATATATATTCAGTAAGTATTTCCTACACACCAAAATCCGTTCCGTTTCCTGGATGAGGGTTATGCGTTGATAAGTGTCGCGCACAGTGATCCCCCTCTTAGGAAATCAGCTACATTATTTTCTGTGAATGGCTCTTGGGTTAACTAGTTACATTTAAATAAACTTGTCATATCTGTTTGCTTTTCAGCGTATCTTCTTTTTTGAGCCTGTTTAGGAAATAGTTTTGCAATGGACAGCAAAAGTGGGATGTTACTAGGGACTAAATATATTTTTTCGTCAAATATCATTAAGTGAACCTAGTATCGTGGGTACTTGCTGGGGCCTTCAGAACAGTCTACTGTTCTTCGTTCTCAAATCTCTCCATCACGCGAAGAACCCCAACTAAAGTATAGTAGTGAGCTTAAATTCACTGGCATAATAGGAAGTTGTAACATTAATGTAGTCGGACGAAGTTGAACACTGCGGAGTTAGCTTCCGTTTCGGCGTTGTGATGAACTACATAGTTCAGATTCCAAACCAGCCTGATTTTGGTCCCTCGGGAGTTTCCCATATTCAGATTGCCGGAATGATTTGGATGTAATTGTGATGAAGACCAAGTACATCTACTTCCTGAGGTTCGCACTGCTAATGATTCCCAATAAGGATGAAATAGCTATACAGCGCTTCGCGGCTTTTCAGCATACTTTGGCTTTACTGCAGATTTAAATCTCACTTGAAACTTACCAAAGCTCTCCACACTACCATTAGTCTATAAGTCGTTCAGAGTAGGAATAATTTCACATGAATGGAACTTTGCGTGCGAGAAGCCATTCAAGAGCTGACCAGCACAGTCTCCTGGTTGGGGTTGGAACATGTGTGGAAACTTCTTTTATAAAGACGCTAGACGTCACTACATTTCGGTCAGGCGTTTGAGCCAAAAGCTTTGGTCGAGGACCCTAATCGTCCTCGTGATAACTAATCACACTGCTGACCAGCCACTCGTGGCCAAACGGTTAAGTGTGCAGTCACTGGCCGGAGGATCGCGCGTTCGAAACCCTGAGTTTCGTCAGATGTGCACTGCTGATGGCTCTCAGTAACGATGAAACAGTTGTACGGTGCTTCTCGGTTTTTCGGCTTCACTCAGTTGAAAGTCACCAAATCTCCCATTACATTTAATTATTTGCTAGTCTATCTGAAACTGGAGTAAAGAGTCTGTTCCACAGCATGATTAAGTAAGATCCTCCCGCAATAATCCCACATCGAACTGACCACATTTACTTGGTACCAGCCAACTCTAAGTGATAGCCTGGTGCAAAATAATCCGTGTGACTTTTCATAGGAGGATCATTTATTCAAAGTATACGCAACTCTTTACAGTTAAGTGGCACAATTACTGCACCCACTGAGTCAACTTCTCTCCGGTCAGGCATTCCCCGACGGGAAGCTGGCATTCGGGTAATCCCCTGAAGCAGCCTGTTTAACCGTCTAGACTGACTGGAAAGGATGGCATTTTGTCATTTGGTTGGGTTGCTTCTTCTTGCTATGAAGAGATTACAGTTCAGTTTGTCCATTTGTCACTAATCATAAAGAAAACGTACGAAGTCGAAAAACCAATCATCACAGATGTTAAGAGTTCTCAACCTGCTTCGTGAATGATTTGTAAAGGCGATCTGCGTTTGTGAGCTGGGACATCAAAAGCATACACTGATGAAGTGAACTTAGTCGGGACACGTTGGAAACACCACTGTTTACCAGCTGGAAGTTTTGCCTACCTCAGCTTGATGGCAGTGGCCTAGAGCCGACCTTCATTCCATCATAGACGAGAAATCCAGCTGGATTCAGGTAAGTCTCCCGTCAAAACCAATTTGGTATGCAAATGAGTGTATTTCACCAATTTCGTACAATTTGGGTTCAAGTAGAACATAAGGTTTACGGAAACTCAGGGACTGCGCCTAAGAGTGGCAAATTGTTTGTGGACTTTCGAGGGTTTTTTAGCAACCTTATGAGTAGTGGCTTACATTTAGCTCTTTCAGATATCCATAATACGGCACAGTAAACGTCCTCGAAAAATGTGGTCCACCATGGACACTGTTTGGTCCATCTAAGAAGAGTGAGGTTAATGAAAGGATGAAATGTTATCGATGAAGAAATATCATTGCTGTGGGCTCTCCTTTAAATAAACTTGGACAAGTGGCAAAACAAAACGAACTTATCGAATAAAATCCAGAGTTGCTGAAGTTCCAGCGGTCCAACTTCGGTTTGGCTGAACAACAGTTGCACAGCCTAGATACATTTTTTCGCACTGAAACGCATTGCTTTCAGGAGCTCACATGATGTCACAGACGTGAACCCATTTATCGTAAAGTATCATGGGAGTTCAGTTCAGGTGGATTCCCCAGAAATTCCCAGTCTGTTCCCCAAGCAAACAGTATTACTAGAAGATCCGTTAGCTAATACTGCGGTGTGATGCATCTGATAGAATAAAATGAAAATAGTTTTCCCACAGGTGTTTATGAACACCTGGAATAGGTTATGGAATAGATGAAACCCAGTAATGTGGTCTTCGTTACCGAATGTAATGGACATCTGGCACAAAATCTATCTCACTTGTGTACAACTTTGCTTCCAAAGTAAAGTGAGGATTGGCAAGGTTTTTTTCCAATGTTATTTTGAAATTGTTAGTATTATTATCAGGAAGGTGGTATCATGGCAATTTAAGGAAATAGAGGCATCCTATTGTAGTAGAGAGAGACTGAGGGAACGATTTTTAGAATGAATCACAGCCATTAGGTGCCACGCGCTGGACAGTATTCGTCAATTATGTCCTCAATTTTATAACTGATTATCAAGAAAGTTGTTTAAAAATGGCTGCTTGTTAGATCATATTATTGGTGTGAATAAATCAGTCGAAACACGAACAGATTACAGTGGAGTTTGGGGAGGGTCTGAAATTTTGGTAGTAACTTTGGTATGCACCAGTTTCTTCCCGTGACGACTCTCCTTGTAACGACAGTCACTTCGACACAATTAATTTAGCATAAAAAGACTTATCTTCGCTATGGGCATCTCCAGTGCGTCAGTCCCTCAGAAGCAGAAGTCGGGTTGGTAAGAAAGTAGACAGCCTCATGGTGAACTGGGGAAGGATCTTACGCTGGATACAATTTTGGTGGGGAAGCATAGAAAGCGATCAGGGAATATAAACAACGACATCTTAAGAATGGGTCTTATCAAGAAGAGGGTCGTTGAAGAGGGGAATTACCATGCTCTGAATCGCAGTGGGTTCTGGTTAAAATTGTTCATAATTGTCCATATGGAGCGACTCACATGGTATCAAGCCCACACCGTCAATTGTAGGAACAGTCCTCCCTACATTGTTAGACGTTAAGCAGGTGGACTACGAGCAACTGACAAAAATTCGAGAATTTCGGGTTTGCATTCGGAACAAATGTGCCCACGAATGAACTACAGGCGCGTTACACCTCTGAGGTTCATTTACAGTGCACGATGCAAGAGCAGGCTCGTGCATGGTGAAATTCAGTTCATGTTGCCTGTATGAGAAATTGATCGAGATTGGGCTGGTGTGAATGTCAGCTTAGAAGTCTTGTTCGAATTGCTGAATGCTGCCCCACATACTACATTTTGCTGGTGACAAACTCTAGGTGATGCTTACGATATAGTTTAGGCACTCCTTTTCACTCCCTTTCATACGACATAAATGTAGTCACCGCCTATACCGTAGAACCTCTGAATTAGGGACATCGCATAGTTGGATACAGAACCACACTCCAGTGCAAGCTCCTTAATGGACGAATTTTTTCATTCAGCTGCACACGGTGTTTGCTCTGTCCCACACAACTTAGGCGGACAGACTAGGATTGCCAGTAGAAGACCCACACAATGGGCTACTGTAGAAGTGAACTGTGAAGATATACCACCAACCGAACACTGGTCCATTGGCTTTCGACCATGTTGTAATTGACCTGTTCACCGAGCTTGGCAATAGGCTCGTATATGTCTTGTCGTCGTCAAAGCATTGTTGGACGTGTATTTCTTTATCAGCTGATCAACAGCCAGCAAGCGCACCTTAGCCACCAATATTTGGGCAAATGCAGACACCAGCATGCGGACACTTTTCTCAGGAAGTTATTGTGAAGCACCCACTTCAAAGACTTGTTCCACCAAATGGTATCAGATAAGTTGTGCGCACCTGTGTTTACAAAAAAGAACCAAAACGTAGACTTGTCATAGAACTTCCCTCCCGAGTACGAGAAAGTTTCGTTGTCATGTATGCATGACTGTTTTCTTTTAAAATCGACCGTCATATCCACTCGGAATTCTCGTCATTTCGGGGTACAAAAAGGTCAATGCCTATGCTTGTAAATTGACCGGTCCATGCAAATCACTGGAAATGGCAGCGTCGTAAACGATTTCCGAAAACGTACAAAAAGTGCGTCTTGATAAAGGTGCATTGTTTCACCAGGCTACTTGGCTTCCGGGGTACCACCGAAGTGATTACCACGATCGCTTCTAATCGCGCGATCTACGAATGAACCGTTCATCGCGCCTTTTGTTGGTCCTTCTGACCAAGCCAACTCACCTAAAAGTCAAATAGCTTGCCACCACCATTCAAGGCCATACTTTGTACAGAACTAAAGGTAACACTTCGGTAATTGCTCGCACGAAACGAGGGAGACCACGCACCTGTAATCAGCTGAACACTCAAAACCAGAATGGCTCACACAAAAAGCCCATACACTTAATTTTGAACAGTATAGTCTCAAGTCCTGACCACTGAATCTGGGACAACAGGAAGAGGTGCTAGATGCAGGCACCACGTAGTAATAGCCTAAACAGACTGTCGTCAGATTTGACCGCAGCTGAATCAGTCCCGGAGGTTTTTGGTTAAACCCCATAGGAACGTATTATAATAGACTTATTACACTGTGAAAAGGACTGCGGTAAAAAATAGTGTGTTAGCAGTGGAAGGCAGATGTTTCTAGGAAAAGGATTACAAAGACCATTCTAAAAGCTTACGATGCACGAGCAAAGTGTCATTTTATGCTTTAATATATGTGATGTAATAGCACCTCGGCACCAAGTACGATATCTAATCTTTGTGAAACATGATTGCATAGAGATTTGGGTCAGCACAAGGGACGAGATAATATATATGCTAAAAGGAAATCATAGTCATAAAGCGACTGAAATTCTTTTGCCTTTTTGGTTTGTAGTGGAGAGGAAATACTATACCCCGCGGTACTTGAAACTTTACCTCAATTGGCTGCTAAAACTAACTTATTTGAGTTAGTGTCTCAGAAATGGTGACCTTGCGTTGCACTTTCATGTACTGGTTCTGATTCAGGACTCGTTTGATGATTGCAATGGGTGTAACCCTGGGCAGGGTTCGACATTCGGGATGAACCAGCCAGCATGTCACCTGACAGGGACGACCCGAGAGAAGTGTTCGAACAAAACATCACCAACGCTTAAGTCCGCTGTGTATGCTGCATCCCCAGCTTCGAATGATGATGGCCTTTCATCTGAAGGCTCGCAAACCACGCAACCTGACTGCAACATGGTAGGTTTTTTTAATGTGGGTTATTGCAGTATTGGATGGCTCAATTAGTCGAAAAGAAAACACGGGATCTATGCCTCGGGTCCATTCAACCAGGACTTAGAAAGTAAGGTGGTCCACCAAACATGCGACTTATTTGAGACCGGACTGCATCACCCCCGTCGTCGGGATGTTTATGCTTAAAAACACAATCGGAGGTTGTAGAAGTCCACTACATAGAACCACCAGGAAAGTGGTTTTGAAATGAACAGCTTCAAAGAAAAGGACTGAACTGAAACCACCAGCTCCCGCCTACAGGACGGCTATCCTAACGACTGAGTTTGTGTTGCGTCACACTTATACACCTCGTCATCACACGTGATTCGACGCGCCCCTGTTTTATGGATTAGCACCTAATGTCTACCTTCGTAATGAACCAAAAGTTTACGTATTCCAGACACCGGACGGGCTTTGTTGTGAACTGTTAGAAATCAAGCGGGGTTGGGTAGATCACGACAGCTTCTCCGTAGCCCAGTTGGTTTAGCGCTTGTCCGGTAAGCGGGGGTGGATACTTCGTGTCCACATCGTGATGTCTTTTCACTCAAGTTCCGAGTAGCTGGAATTCTCCCAGCGACAGAAATCTACTACTTTGTTCTACTGGCTGCTTGTAATTCTATCTGGTTAGCTGCAGGCTGAAAATGACAACGTCCCACTTAAGGACAGTCAGTATGACTACCTTGGATGACGACAGAATGGTATTTCACCTTGAGGTGAATACTCTGTATAAGACATCGACCGTTGCGTTCTCAGAGCTTTCTGCCCAGCATGGTATAGACTCCTCGGTTTGCTAAATTTGTTTGAAAAATTGTCTATCAGAGAGGATTGCTCCAGTTCCCCTGGTAAAAATGAACCGAATCATTGCCACTCATTACGCACCTGGGCTGATCGTGTGCACAAAAGCTGTTGAAGTTAAGAGGTAGCCTAAGCATGGGGCAAGTGAATAATAAGCCTCCTTTCGACGATTCGTTTAACCTTCTTGTTTTCGAACTGCAAAGTGAGGTGATTCTAAGGCCATCCGTTTTTCTTGAGGTTCTGCCGCTCTCACCCAACTTACGGTGTTCCGATTTTTAACAAAAACTGAACAAACAAACTGTTGCCTGAATTTATGGTTAATTTTGATCTGTTACATAGAAACACTCCTGAAAAGTCAAGTCAATAAGGCTGAGAAGTTGCGAAACGCGAGTAAGTCCACTTTGGTGAGCCAATCTATGAGAAATTTTCGGATGAGCTTGGCGTGAGTGGGTCCTTTGTACTCGACGACTGGTATCCTATAGTTATAGGTGTAGCGTTCTCAACCACAACTTACCCTCAGTATTGAGTTATGCATATGAGTTATGAGCTAAACAGCAGTCAGTTGGGGTTAACCAACTGGTGGTACTTGTATACCCAGTATAGGCGGTTGGTAGAAGAAAGAACTTGTCTAGATGGATGTGAAATAAGCAGCAGACTCACTTTACCCGGAATTACACACAAAAGCGAACATTTTCGTTGTCGGCCTTTCAGGAGGGTTTCAAGATGTTTCAAGAAGGTTTCAAAATGTTCTTGACAGAGCGAAGCGAGAATTGATGGGGATGGCTTATCACCACCTAGCGAATACTTCGACAGCATGTTAGACTTGTCCAGCGGATGCTCTTAGTTGCTTCGATTCGGAAGCACATGAAAGTGAGGATATAAAAACTACGGAGTCTACACAGCACGCAGTCAAGCGAATTATTCTGTGCAATCATTAAAAAGAGAAAGTAACACTTCTTGATGCGAAAAAGTGCAATATGGATTACTCCGACAACTAGGTCGGTTACTGAAACGATTTAAGAGTAACCAGAATCACAATGGAGAACATTTAAATTTTGGGATAACACTTAACCCGCATTTAAACCTAGCTTATCTAAAATAAGTGGACCAAACACGACCGATCCTACACAAGGACACTTAATGATCGACACTGTATTTCTCAGAAACCCAGAGGAACGGTGACTCAATGGGGTAACTGGGGGTTCATGACCGCCCTCCCGATTCATTTAATTGCCAGATTTCCCCGTACAAATTACGAACATAGTGTGTATAAGGATTAAAAGTAAGGGCTCTTCGATTCCGCCTAACTAGTGAATACAACAATCCTGGATGTAGTGGAGTACTAGCCGGAAATTTTTTTCGAATTTAGATGAAAAAGGGGTGTCAGAACGCTCAAAGCTTAGCGGAAGGGGGGTAATCAGGTAAAAAGACAAGGCCTTAGCAACCATTCACTTATCATTTGTCTTGTACTGAAGAGGGTGATAGAAAAACTAAAATAGCACAGACTGCCTCCCATGTCTTGGATATACCGACGACATATGTCAAATCGGAACCGTTGGCCACCGTAGGGCTTCATTTAGTTAGTTCATCATTTTCCCACTGTGTTATTGATGAAACAGCTTCTGACTAAAAAAGGTACTTCGTCCAATTTGTCCCCAAAATTCAGCTTTGCTGGATCATCCTCCTTGTAGATGAATGCAGCATTAGGTGCAATGTGAGAGGATGGGCAGAATATAGTTCTCTAAGTTCTTACCCGTCCACCTGTTTGACTAAGACCAGAGCATCACAAGGGTAAGGACTTTTGCACAGACATTTCTAACTATTCACACATTCTTGTTCTTTTTTGTCTACTTTCATCCACTACTTTATCAGGATATGATCCAATTTTATCCTGCTCAGTAGGGAATATTTCACCCAGAGCGGGTCCTAAAGTGAGCAAAAAGCAACCTGCCGTTCACCGTCTTTTTGGCCCAAACGCGAAATGCAGCATGCACAGTGCTATTCGTTAGGATGGCTACCTGATTCGTACATGTTTGCGTTTGACTTCCTTAGGTTCTTGCAGTACAACGTAACATAATCCTGCCTAAGTATGACCTTGTATGCGTAAAGTTTGTAATTTGTCTATACGTATGAAAGACTCAGCCGCGTAACTGTGTTGTTTACCTACGTACATGCGCGCGCACGGTAAACTGATGCCAATCGAAACTTGTGCTCATTTCCAGATAATTGTAACCGACCGACAGATGCAGCTTTTTGCCAAAACTAACTGTTGTTTATGTCTAGAACGATCCGAATTTCGCATTTGGGCAGCCGAATTGTAACAATGTTTGGCATCACCAGTTGATCAAATTTGATACATTAGTTCCTGATGAGCGACTCATCATAGTCATTAAGACTTTGGAGAAAGCACACTTTCTGACTTTCTCGTGATAAAGAGCGTGACGCGCAGAAATAGACCCGTCACGTCACATACGGTTTGGCAAACTTTTGTCTGTTTTCAGCTACCAACACAGTACATAATCCGGATTTCTGTTGCGTATTTTATGAAGTTGTTCTAATCAACGTGCTGTAGTCAAGCGAATGCGACCACTATGGGCAGTAATGTCGTAATCATGACTGGAGTAAATCCGCATGTATTCCAAGTGCTAATTTGGGGTAGTTTGGCAATAATTAGGTAGATCCGTTGTTTCTGATAATTCACTGCCTAAAATAAACAGAAGTGTTGTCGGGGCATATTTTCTCTGGTCGTCGATTCTAAACACAACGGACAACTTTGAGTGCCTGTATCTGAAGCACGTTTTTAAAAGGTCATGTCATGTTTCCAGCTTCTGTTAACAAGCAGACTGACGTAAAATATGATCTTGCTCACTTAAGTATAGCTTGAAGCTGATGACAGCCAACTAGATACCATGGGAAACCAGCTTTTAGTTTATTTATGGTGCAACTTCCGAACTAGACGTGTTAACAACGGGGGTTTGGTGATTATCGTTTTACGTTACCACCTCTATTTGTTGGTTCTCCTCTTAACGAATACCCATCCAGTACAAAGGTCTGGTTTTGCACAACAGTCGCAACGGGTAGGCTTTTCGTTCTCTAAGTTCTCAAAACACATCAGTCATTTTCCTCAATTTTTGGCGTACACAATGACATCCATGACATCGACTGAAACCTGCGTAGCCATAGACCCTCCGTCAATTTCTGCATTTCCGTGGGTTCATATTTTTTCAAACTCAATTCTTTACTCCCATCGTGCGACTACCCACTCACGCTGGCTACCTATTTCCGTTAGTGCTACACTGGTTATTGCAGACTACTGGTCACCAATTGTTTGGATCAAATATTTCAACGCAATATCTGTCCAGAAGCCTGCACTAGACTGGCCGAAGTTGATATAGGTATGTTCTAAACGCGCGACTCTTCGAGCTGAAGATAAGCAGGCCTTGACTCTCAAAGTACATACGACCTCGAAAGTCGAACCCAGTAAAACTGACGGATAGTCCACCCATGTGACAATCCGACACAGACGCAGACCTCAACATAGTCTGTTGATTTCGTAAGCCCGTCTTCTTGGGGAGTAGAGTGAGTGCCAAGGCTCCAAACCGCGATAGGTGACTCAAGCGTTTGTCACTCATAGATTCATCTAACTAGTGACGTTTTTCAGGTAGGCGCAGTCCCCGAGTTTCTGTCAACCTTATGTTCTACTTGAAA
>SJOL01008033.1:889876-906973 GCA_004794785.1 Opisthorchis felineus | reverse complement strand
TCTTCTCAGTATTAACGTTAATGGAGGGAAACGCGGATGCCAACTGTTGCTGATCTGTTTCAGCACACTGATGAATATACTGACCGAGCAGAGAAGCCAGCTAAACAATAGCCACACAGCTGACGGCTATGCTACCCTATTTCAGTAGAAGTCAACGAGAAAAAGGATCACAAATGTAAGCTTAGCGAAATTTTACCATTAACCACTGTGTGGCGAGTAACAAGCATTAAAAGTGATGGCTTAAAAACTGTGTTCGGCAGAGCCGCGAAAGTAAGAGTAGGATAATCAGTTCTCCAAGAGCCCACAGCACATTATTTTTTTCAGAATTTTCACATGGCTTTCAAGACTGGAGACCAGTTTTAGGCCACCTACTTAATATCTGTCAGTAAGATGGTCCTGGCCACTGCAGAAGCCACTCGGATAAGGAGTCGTATCGAGTGTACAAGCGCCATCCTCCATATAAACGGCCAACGGAGTGGAGATATCATGTGGCTCTCAAACCCGTGTTAGTTTGTACACAAACGCCAGCTGACCTTTGACCACTGAATTTTATCCTGAATGGGACCGCCTTACTTTGCATTGATTTTACTGCTTTATATATATATATATATATACATATATATATATATCCGGGTCTGGCGAAGAGACAACGATTCACTTGATCTTTGTTGTTCTGGAACGATTATTGTTGAGGACACAAATAGATGGAAGGGGGAGTTGGAAAGAAGGTGGTTACAACCTCCTGAAACAAAGAACATCTGAATAGTTGTTGAAAGATATTTCTCAAAATTGGTTAATGATCTACTGGCCATATGTCAAGTACATCTGACCGCTGGAGTCAAGTGAGAGTGCCCAGCGTACGATAGTGATTTAAGTTTGTCGAAAAAACGCATGGTAAAAACACTATCGCGAATTAAATCTTTCCCACATTTACACCAGTTTTTGCAGCAAAAATGGATTTAATACCTCAAGTTCCAATACTTATCGACAACGGGGGAACGTACAGTATCACTCTGCCGATTGAGTTCGTTCCGGCCATAGTTCTTTTCGGAATTTGTTGGATTCACCATTAAAGTAAGCTAAGACAATTTCTAAGAAAAGCAGACAGTCGTTGTCAGCGGTCTCAACAAACACACCTACCAACCGTTCTATTACCACCAGACTGAGGACATCGAGAGCTTTCGGGGAGTCGTCACGACCGACCTGTTTTTTGTGGTACTGTTGGTGGGCGCGAATGCAGCCTTTAGCTGTGTGCTGATAGCTAATCCAAAGCAATTTCCTACTAAATCATCACCATTAAGCACTTTGCTGACATTCCCATTTTGGGGACGAAGGTGTTTGGTAGAGTTTAAATCGACGCCCAAGTTTTGCTATCATTCGGCAAGCTCCATGTGACACATATCTAGGCTGTGTTAAGCTGGTGTGTATCCAAGTGGACTTGTGATCAGTGATGTGATTGATACGAGCTTGTCCAATGGACGATTTTCCGACTGAGAGGACGCACCATTACAGTAGTCCAATCCAACACGTTTCGGGAACCGCAATTCCGTGTCCTGTGGCGAGGTCACTGTAATTAGGGCATGTAGCTTTTGTTGTCCAAATTCTTACCTACTAAATCAAGCAGAGTAGAACCTTAAGGTTCAATGGCCTTACTGTATCAATTTTGGTTACATGCACCTTGTGCGAAGTATTGATATGGATGATTTTTACATATAAACAAAATAATCAAGCGGGTAAGTTACGAACTGAGGCGCCGGCTAAAAAAAGTCGTTCTCGTCGTTACTTAACTAAAGTGATTTTGCAAAATATTGCTATTCGTTCGCAGGCTGAAATAGAGCGAGCTTACCAGCGCATCCAGCCGAAGAGCTTTGTGTATGATTGATCCGTTCAGATTTGATAAGATTTGGGTAGCAGCGGACAGAAACTTCTACGTAGCCTATCATATTAAAATTCTTGCAAATAATAGAATTTGGCAAGACGGTTCTGGCGGTCTCACAAGATTTAGACAACCCAACCTCACCAACAGAATGTGGTCTTTTTCCTTCTGTCTTGGAAAATAACAGAGAGGAAGCACACAGTCGATAAAAAGACTAGGGGAAAGCTTATCCTGTTCAGAGCAGGGGAAGGGAATCTTCTAATCTTAAGGAACATATATTGAAGTTGATTTATTCAGTTTCACTTGTGCCAAGTGATGCCTAGACGGTTAACTAAGTAGAATTGACGGATGCAATAGTTCACAACGAAAAAGGAGTGAAGTGCCTGGTTCAGAGTATCGAAACGTCCAACTTGAGAGAAGGGTGGGCAAACTGTTTCTAAATTTCAGTACGACCATCTTGATGGAGATCTAGACCTAAAGGATCAGATGTTGATCATCTGACAGTGTTCCTCTTCTTCCGGTGTAGCAAAGACACCGGACCGACGAATGCCTTGAACCGCACACTCAGGATGACGCCGACAAAAGAAAAGGGGTTAAAATTAAAGGCACAGGTTACTGGCTTGGTGTGGAGGATGCGTCGAATTCTGCCGAAATGTTGTTTCACTGATACTGTGTGTCATGGCATTCACTCAGCCTATATGTGATAGCTGATAATTTGTTCCAGACGCCCGTAGCGAAGGCAGTCTGGCTCATGCAGAAGAATAGAGACTGCATCTGTACAGCTTGTACTCCTTTATTTCTATTTGGTTTTTCGAAGAATTGTTCGCATAGTGACGCCTTCCATTAATTCACAGAGAATCACATCCAAGTACCGATGGGCCGTTTGAATTCCGGCGCTTGACTCGGATGAAAGAGTTTGTTAGGTTGAAAATAACGAGATGGCCGTAATGAGCACAGAAAAAGGCTTTCACAGTGTATTTGCCCTCTTATTAGAGAATGTTTCGTAACCAGCTGAGCCAGCTGAGGCAATCTTCTGTGCACTGCATATCTGAAACATTCCATGCCGATAAAATTTTAACCTTCAAAACAGAAGTGCTGCTTTTTAGGTCTCACCTTTCTGTTAGGTCATTTTCACGATGTACAGATAAGAATTGGTGAGCAGAGCGTGCTCCGGTTTAATCTAAAACCAAACAACAGCCTTGCTGTTGTTCTGTGATACTGGTGAAAATCAAGGTTAGTGGTCGTAATTCAGCTTTGATCAGATGTCTTGAGGTGTTACAAAACTCCGCTGCCTTGCACCTGATACAAAACCAGTGAACTTCTGCAGGATGTAGGCATTATATCCGTCCGTTGTCAGCCGAAATTAAGGTATCCACCAAACCGGGACCGGACGAAGAGGTAACTTCCTCTGTAGTTAGTCCAGTGCTGACGGACTTGTTCCCCTCATTTATCAGAACTTATGATCAACAGTAAGTGGCGAATGTAACAACTACAGACGAATGCAGTTAAAATTTCTTGCATATTCCGAATACTACTGCTGGGAAGTGTGAAAAAGTTTCAAACTGTGGTCGGATCAGTGCTTAATCAAGAGAAGCTCTAGTATTCATGTTGACTTAGTAGTTCTGAGAAAACTATGCACATGAGTTCGACAGATTTCGTTCACAAAGTTGTTGTTCACACACACACACACAAGATACACGGTACCACCAATGGAAGTTCGTCATGAAGTAAGTTCGTGATCGAACCCTTTTGGAGTGTCCATTAATTAACCCAAACTTTAGATACTGTCACACTAATACCCAAACACTCATTCTTTCTTCACGTACGATCGACCGGTGGCTTACCGCTTATATAAGACACATTCATTACTAATTCATGAGCTTCTTGCATTAATTTGGTACTGACTCCAGTCTTCCAGTAAGAGCAACATCCTTGCCACAAAGTTGATTAACCATCCTGACTAATAAGCACCACGAACCCAGTACTTCAGAAGCAGAAATTAAACCGTTCAACGGCACATTTTCCATGGGCCTGAGTCTATTTCTATCCATTCCACTGACGATAGCAGTGGGTGATTTCAAAGAACGGCTTCGTTTGAACTGTTTAGCTTAGTACATTTCCTATAAGCTTTAGCCCGCGATCCGGTGGTGCTTTCTAAACTGTCCGTGTATGTTTTCATCCCAAAGATGGCTCCCCCTGATACGCCAGGCTGTTGTGTCATCATCTCACGCTATAAATGTACCTGGGTTCTTCGAGCTCTCTTTCAAAAATGGCCCGAAGGGCGATACCAGGCACTGAGGAACCTAACACTCTTGAAGGGTTTAGCCACCATCACTGAATGTGCTTTGTTTTTTTCACTCGAATCCCTCACAGTATTGTGGGCAAACAAGACTGTCTACACTCACTTTCGACATATGCCTCCAGGAAGTTCCCATCGTAATTGATGATGTCAAGTCTTCCTCATCAAAACTAAACCGAATTCAGCCAGTTAATGGACTGCCCTAGGAAGTTGGACGACGGGTGGGCGTTCAACGTTTATCGGCAATTAGTAAGCTCGACTTTGAAGGTTTGGACCACCCACAAGTTGAAATCATCCTGTGAAGTTGCTGTGAAGTGTAATGTGTCCTGAAGTAAATAGATAGTTGCAAGCGGACTTCAAACACTGATGTAGAGAAGCTCATTCAGGAGCTTTCCGGTTCACCTCTCCCGGAAATCTTTCCTTTGTCTACTCTGTAGGCGGTAGCCCTACGTGCTGGTACTCACAGAGTACTAGTGCGGTCCAAACCTAGTAGAGGTTTTGGTACTGACACGCTTTCTCATGCTGTACCATCTCACCACTACCCACCGATTTGTTTGTTTGACGTATGTGCAGAGGTTGGATACCTAGGTTTTGGGGGTTAGCTCTCATACTCTCCCAGGTTTCCCGGAATTCCCCCATTGCACACACTTCCAAACCACTGAAATTTTTTGGATGGACACTGCTAAACAAAACGAAGAGTGCTGGACATACTGAGAGACGCTCATCACGACTTTGTGACATCCATCGATACGGTGCTGGAAAAAGCAGCATAGTGACCAGAATACGGTCCCTCAAATGGATATACATTCGGAGGCCTTGACTGAGGCTGTTTATTGGAACAAATCCCCAAAGACGGCCTTGACCGTGAGATCTTTAATAAATGCTCAACTACTCCACCTTGGAAAACAGACACCTCTTCCTTTTCTCTGCCAACTTCGGTATCCCCCTCAGGGTTAGTCGTCAGAGAACATGCTTGCTTGATTACTTTTTTTATGGGTATAGTGGTTCTGACTGCCGGGGTATGCTGTTAGGTGTCCTTGTGCTAACCTCATTTCCCAAAGTAAAGTAATGTGGTGCGAGCGCACCTCTCTCCGTAACTCTCGAGTGTAGTCGGATGCCTGGTTTACACAGCTGTCGAAGCCCTACATAAGTGTTTAACTAATGTGTCCGCGAAATATTTGTGAATAAATATCCTCAAAGATCTCTACAGTTCGTTTAACGCAATGCCTATACTAATGAATTCGCAAAATCCAAGCAATGTACCTGAGCACACTGACGAGTAAAACGTAAACACTACACTGGATATGATAGGCTTTAAACAACGAAGGACGGTTTATACAAACACACGTCAGCTGGCCTTTGATGCAATGAGTGCACTATGAAGTTTACTGGTTGCGTGGGATTACAGCTAGTTCATACGAATGTGGTACTCAAATTCATGAAAACACCTCACTAAGGGCCAGGTGAACGTGTACGAAAACCTATAACTAAGGATTGCTTACTTCAGACAAGTGGGCTAGATGGATAGCGTGAAATCACAGAGTATGATTTCCCGAATCTTACTGTGGGTTGTCAAGCAACCTAGTGGAGTTTGCAGATGTCTTTTGGTGTCATTTCTTTTCGAATGCTCTTCCTTCGCGAAATGCCATAATTGGTTATAACACGGGAAACAGCTATTTTTAACCCCCTTATGTTCGATTCCGGTGTTTCTTCGAGACAAATAGTAAGCTTCTGTTTGCACCGTTCGCATGTCATATGTGCACAAGGATGATGGGGTTTTCTCCCAGAATATTCTATACGTAGGTCGGAAGTTAGACACCACGCTTAGCTGTCTCGATAAAAAGAATCACAGAGGTGGAGAGTGAGAGAAGACAAAACAGAACAAAAATATCAACAGCATCTGGCGCGAACAAACTTAGATTCCACGCTGAAGGAATAGATGCACATGAGGAAACTTAGTTGTAATGCAGTTGTGCCTGACATGCACCCATCAAATTCGTTACAGTTCTAGGAGAGGTTGTCTTGAGTTAATATGTCTCTTTTTTACGACCGGTCATGAGTGTCCCAGTAGATGGTCAAAACTAACCACAGAAGCAGATTAACTAAACCTGAGTGGCCACCTCCCTTCTGTTACTCTAGCTAAGCCTTCGCACGGGGTGTGAGACGCGTGAGAAGGATTGAGATTTTGCTCGCACAGACACTGGACAGACAGTAGACTGAGTAGTAAGCGCACACCGTGATACTGCGACTAGGCTGAACCTATTTCTTATGCACTGAACGAGGAAAATTAAGTGTCTACAATTCGTTACATGCTGACACAGATTGAGCACCGTTTTCATCTTGTCGGTAGACGAGCAGGAAACCTACCGCACATTCCCTCTTTGAGTTTGAGGAAGGCTACTCCCTCCGCCTAACTAGTTTCGAACTCTGCTTTGTCCATTCCAAGTGACTGAAATGCACATGTTTCTCCAGTGCAGTTGGAGACGCATAAAGCTGTGGGTGCGTAAGTGCATGCGTGAGACGGACAAACCAAAATCACGATTTCCAAAATAGGGCAAGGAGAGGATGGTACGTATCACATGGCAAACGGAGGATGTCTTTCTCCTATACGAAAGGAACGCAAAGATTGCAACCAGATAGGACAGCGTTTACGAGAAAACGGGGTTCGGGTATTAACCCTCATGTATATCTCAGCATGATCAATGCATCTGGGAATGAAAATTTGGACTTATGTTTCTGAGATCAGGCCGAATATCTCCGTATGGTGTAAATTACCCATAGACTGATAAGCTCAAAAACCGATAAAAATTTGCGCCATATGGAAGTCTGCTGTTGGAGGATCAGCACTGCAAAGTGATTTGGATACTGGTTTTTTTCAAGATAGGGCGAATGATGTTAGTAAATTGAGCTGACTATCTACCGACGACTTCCTTGTTATAGAATGCGTTGAGCGTTTCGAATTCCTGTTCATTTACTATGCGGTAAGACCAAACGCCAATTAAATAGTTTTATCTTACCGTTCCATCTAACTCTTAAGTTATCACTTTCAATCAAACAAATTTCGCTTCATCATGTAATGTACATCTTTTGTTTTGTCACATGATGTTATTAGTAAGGTCGTCAGAAAGACATTTTTGTCCAGACAGCAAATGTCTCTAACAATACGGTACCTATGCGCGTTATCGGATGAATTGTCAGGGATCCTTTGGAATTCCCTATCAGTGTAATTATGTGAACACACCTGGTTTCTTTTCAAACCCTGTTGACACCTTTAATGTCATTAGAAATTGTTTTGTGGCTTCATCTTTAGTGAATGCATCCCATTTTCACAAGTAACCCAACCGTTCCTTTAGATTGGTGGGAAGACTTGTGTACCACTATTATTCAAGAGTTGACTTCAGTGGAATTTTCTCCGTGGGGTTTTGAAATGTGGGCACAGTCACACGATAATGATCCCCTGAATTCCGAGGAAACCGGACTTCGCCCAACTTAAGGGAGCGGTATGCCATATGATCACTTCTGTGCCAATGAAATCGGCAATGATCTCTTGTCCAAAGAACGGAAACCGCGAGTAAATTGCCAAACACTCCAGTCACTTGACAGCTGCTCGCGCTGTCAACTTATTAAGTAATTCAGCCGAATTAGAGAAAGGTCCTAATCGGTTCAAAACGCATCTTTTGTGCACAAAAGGAGACAATGAATCTAAACATCTCGTTCCACGAACCTTTGACCTAACCCCCTTCGTACCCATTTTTCACATGGATCTAGATGGGGGTGCGGACACAAAATTGTCAGGCATCACTTAATGGTGAGTTCGGTGCTATAGTGAATCACTTAAGTTCAACCCCACAATAACTGGTGACCGCTATGGGATATACTAAGGTATCAGCAGCTCGTTCGGACAAAGTGGATTAATTTTGGCGGAGAGAGCTTCTTGGGGACAGAGAGGCAGGTGCTCGAGTTCTCGGCGCTCACCACTAGGAGAGTGAATAGACTGTTGCCATTAGGTGGATCGACCTTCCTTAAGACCTCACTGCTAACCTATCGTGGTCGTGTTTGCCACTAAATCAAAACTAATCCGCTCGATAGAGACTTCGTCAAAGAGAGAGAACACGAACAGAGAGGATTCATGGGGAGTTAGCAGGCAAATCAATCAATCAACCCTTTGACTAACCATATATCGTCGCAGTTCACGCAGTTTAGTGCCTGTGTCCAGTGCATTGCTCCTAGAATACGAACGCCCTGCTTGACCTAACCGGATAACTCACTCTTTGATTACTCTGGTGAGGAGACCAAGACATTTTGCCGACCTTATATATTAGTTACGAAAGTCGGTGAAAAACTTAGTTCCAGCCAGCTGCGGACCAACAATCAGGCCAATGAGGGATGGTCGGAACGAATCGCCTGAACAGTCCTAGATCTTCACTAGAAACCGCCTTATAAAAAAACCTTTAGCACGCTCTAGCCGCTAGATTTCTGTCCATAGGGAAGCCATTTCATCCCGAGAGGGACCCCGATCACTCATATGGGAATCAATTTTGGCAAAGGTTATAAATTTTGACAAAGGCTATAGACTCCATCATGGAAAAAATAGTGAAAACAAGTAGTTCAAGGATCGGATGAAAATTCTGAGAAACTCTATTTCGTGGTTCGCGAATAGCTCCTAAACCGCTCGATTAATTTTGCGTCCCATCGTGAGGCTTGTTCCCCGCGAAGGGTTCGCTGGCGAGGGGTTGGAATAGAATATTTTCCTCACTTTGCAAGATGCTAATTGGACAAACGCAGTACACGCCTCGTCCATTTTAAAATGATGAAACTCACTTGCTGATCGTTCGGATGCGCCACTGAGTACTGGATTACACAGTTTATCCATCGGACTCGTGTGATTCTACGAAGGCAGAGGCGATCGAACGTCTCAAAACAGGACTCAGGTAAGCAATGTAAGTCAAGCTGACTATCAGGTGTACTTCATTTCTGGATGTGAATAAAGCTTGCACTGCAAGCTGCGTAAACCTAAGATGTAAGAGGTTATTGTTCCAAGCTTCACTTTTTTGATAACCGTGAAAGACATTTCAGGTTTTTGTGACCAGTTGGTACCGACTTCAGATCCCGATGTCATACTGGCCCTAGGGAGATTACGGTGCCTATCAAACCATCGGATTGAAATCTTACTGGATGTTGTAGGAAGGACCTGGTTGCACTCGGCCGCAAAAGTCTCCTGTTGTCATCAGTATTCATCGGGTACGCTTACCAAGATCTGACATGTGGCCCAAGTTTTACGCAACTCAACTTCCCAGTTGTGTAAATAGGCCGGTGGGCACGCGGTCCTGTGAGGACATCCTGCAATTGACAACCAAAGGTCATGTATTTGATCTCTCCACACCAACCAGGGCATCCCAATAGGGAGCTTTCCCGTGCGCCTGAAATTTTCGGGATGAGACCACGTACCTCCCGTAACATCCGGCCAAAATCCAAGCCCCTGGCTTACGAAACATCAGGTCCTACAATGAGGATGGATTGACGTGGTAAAGCATTCTGTCCATGCCCCGGTAGTTCGATTGTGTAAAAAAGCGGGATTGTTGTCCAAGAAGTGGAGTCTAAATGGCAATTCAGATTGGGATAGATGTACTTAGTCTTTTGGTAGCTGACAATACGGTAAATGATTTGGGGGAATTGTTGGGCAGAAAATTTAGTGGTTTTCCACTCAGCCGTTTGATCAGTCCAAACCACAATCGTGTGGATCATGAAATAACACCCGCTGAATCCTTCTGCGTAAGATGCCTGTCCTTGCAGATAAGAGTTCTGAAATTTCTTCAGCACTGACAAATGGAGAAAACCTACCCCGTTTTCTTGTTCCGCTCAGGAACCGTTCTCATGGTAACTTGCAAAATGATGGATCAACCAAGTCATCTCCATAATTGTTAAATCATCCTGCGGATTGTTTAAAAAACAGCTCAGAAAGCTCTAATGGACTATTATCCAAGGAAGTATGGAGGTCAAGTAGTGTGTCAAATGGGTAGCCAAGTGACCACTGGGATACCCATCGCTTGTGCTACGACGTGCGTAGACGCACTACTTCGCGTTTTGTCAGTAGTAAAAATTGAAGGTGGAATCAAGAAAACGAGTTCCTGTCTCGGATTTTGGCTGCTAATCTCAGCATTAATGTTGGGATGGACGGAGGGAGAAGAGCAAACGGTTCCATATCGGGACTCCAAAAAGTCACAGTGCTTGGGCCTACTGACCGACCCTGAATTGCCGCGTCGTGGCTCAAAATCACATCTCACCGGATCTGACCACAGTTCACATAACTAGTCACTCAGTTAATTGGTGTAACAACTCTGTAGTTTTAGCAAGTTGTGCAATATGAGGGAGAGTATTTACACCGTTACACAAAATAAATATCTGTGGGTAACAGAGACAGCTGGGTTTTAATAGGATACATAGCATAGAAGCCAGCCCATGACTCATTTGGGCCGCCATTCAAGATAGCAGAACATAATCCTTCGAAAATCATGAACTTGATATGTGCAATTGGATTGCATCGGGGAACCGGCTTATTCAGCTATACATCGTGTACCAAATTACAGTGGTTTCAGCTGCTACAATTTCGTCCACCGATGATAAGGAGAATAGGGAAATGAAAGCTGCGCGTTGGACACGACAGCCCGATCAGTTCACTGATATTAAATTGTCTTATTTGTCCGACATGGGAAAGAATGATAGAGCTACAGTTCGAAGACAATGGATTTGATGTTGGGACAGCCACTGGCTACGTGACAGCCATGTCTGCCACAGTCACCAACCATTCGCTTGTCTCGTCCCAGAGTCCCCATCCGGGGAGACGGCAGTTACCGAAGCGACTGAGTTGACTACTGAGGGCTTTGATGCTTCGCTGCCAATACATGGACTGGCCGTTCCTGAGTTATTTCCATCCGACACGTTGTTTGGCGAAGAGGGTTCTGCGAGGTAAATGGTCTTCTGGTATACAGAGTGCACGGCCCAGCCAGCGTAATATATGGAGTGTGACCGGACCATTTATCGGGAGAGTTCTTTCTTGGAAAGCACCTGGCGTATCCTAGCATTACTGAACTAATGCCCCCACCAGACCCATGCAACGGTTCGGAGGCACCGGCGATCAAATATAAGGCCTTCGGGGATATGTGATCGGTGGTTTCTTATCCACAAAGCAGGATAAATCGAATCACAGCACCAAATCTTTTACTCTTGACAGTCAAACTGATGTCAACTAGGCGCAACGAATGTCGGAGTTCATC
Organism: Opisthorchis felineus; assembly: GCA_004794785.1. NCBI lineage: Eukaryota > Metazoa > Platyhelminthes > Trematoda > Opisthorchiida > Opisthorchiidae > Opisthorchis > Opisthorchis felineus. Next base: position 895,524 of record SJOL01008033.1, on the reverse strand, counting down.
AAAACGCTGACCTAGCCTTCTTGATTCAGGAGGTGAGTTGATGCTTCGCCAGTCATATGCAACTGTCCGAGTAGACGAACTAATCTACTACATCGACCGGTTCGTCGGAAAGCATGACGCCTCGGTCTCCCTTATTGGATATTGCAGTCTTAGTTCACATTTTGCAGGTGAAGCGTACGCCGAACTGTGCGACCTGATTATCTAAAACAGTCTGGATTTCTAAAGCGTATCATCCGAGACGAGCGACATTGTCAGTAATGTCTGTAAGCGAACGCCCCAGGAATATTTCTATCCCCAAAATGTTAGACGCATGTAAAAATACACAAGTATGGCAAGAATACGAAGTTGGAGTGGAAGGGTGACAAAGGGCACCCATACCTGACGACAAACGATGTGGTGAAATCAGGAGTTTGTAGCAGACAAGCACCGGTGGGAATAGGTCCAAAGAGCCACTGTAAGACACAAAAGTCACGGAGGGACACCTGTCATCGACAACAACGACCGTACTTTCCAAAAATTCACGCGATCAGGAGCAGGTTTAAAAAAAGACCATTGTTGGTCGTCGGAAGGAGTGGAGCGGTTCCAGAATTTGTGGCAGAATGAAGATATACTCGATGAAGCCTTGGCCGGGGAGAAACTCAGCTTGACTCTGATGAATCTGACTGTCACGATGATGAATAAACCTAAGTAGGGAGCTACGGCTACTAAGCTGATGCCCTGGTGGCTTACTCGCGGTGCTTTTGCGCCATTCTGTATGGTGGAATCATCGTCAAAGCGCTCCATTCCATTGGCGTTGTCCTCAGTCCTGGAGTGTGGCCGTCAGAATGGCCACAAAGGATTCACAACCTTTGAAGAGTACAGGATGCAAACTATCTGCACCAGGGGCTTATCTGTACTGAGGCGATGAAATTCTCCTGTGACTTTCGTTTTTGATGGATAACTGGTGCCGGCGTTCCATTCAGGTTCATGTAGTCCTTCTAGATGTTGGCATGATGGAGGCCAGCCCGAATGCCTTTCGAAGCGTCAAAATGACGCATCTGTGAGTGAACTGAAGTCCCATTCTTTTCGGAGATCGTCTCACTAACATCCGCCTCCCCTTCCGGTCGATTGATCGGACTGGCTGGAATAAGAGGCAATTGTTTCCCGTTACAAAAGCCTTCTCCAATTATCGGAGTTCCGCTATCCACCAGCGATATGTCAATCCGTAGGCTCCTCATTATTCGGCATTCGAGGGGTCAGCGCGCCATCACATTCGTTTCTTTCTGACCTGGTTTTCCCGACATCAATGAGAGATGCTGATTATGATGAGATTCAGTGTCCGCAGTTTTCACTGGTGTGCGCAAACGACTATTCGGGGACTGTTTAAAAAGCTGCGAGCATGGTTCCTCCAAGTTCTTCCGATCGCCGTCCAAATCATCATCATTACCAGTGCACTCGTCGAGTTCTGAGTTTTTTTTAGCCAACTCAACCCGATGTTGTTAGGTTACAGAGACGCCTTGCAGGCAACAAAGTGAATGGTCTTGCAACCGGTGTGTTCCACAGGAAAGGCGAGTATATCCATGTGCTCTCACAATGTAATGATCAGTTAAGTAGTATCCTCCAAAACTAACCAAAAAATTGAAACTCCACCAGCATCTGACCCACAAAATCCAATTGGGTCCGGAGCTGGTTTATAGTTCGTAATGTTCAGGTGCGACCGTTTGTGCTGAAAGTTTGCACCGGCTAGAAACAAATAACATTCGGAACATAACTGGAGAAGTCACTTCCCATTGTCTGTGCGGTGAATATCAAGACGTCCGCGAAGACTGGATACTTACGGACCTGGTCAATCAACTGCTGGAACCACAATATCTGTGCTCCTTGATGAATGAGGCAGTGTGATAAATATCGGCTTGAGCAGTTTTCTCCACGGAAGTATATGTCGGTACAACAAATGGAACCGTTGACTGCGTCGGGACGTATTTATCGCCACTGAATCAGTCAGCCGAACAGTGTGAAGACGATAGATTACTGGAATCCAGTGCAGCAAAGCGCATCCAGCCCTGCGGCTAAGCACAACTCTCACGCCCAAGATCCCGCGAGCCAATTAACCAGGATGACCAGATACCCGAAGAGCAAACTGTGAGAAGTCTGGGTTCGCCCCGAGCGGCGAGGTGAAGGACCGAACTGGGGTCTTGCATGCGTTGGGGAGACACGATGTTCATCGACCGAAAGAGGAAACAGGAGCTGCGCAAGAGATGCTGGTTGGCTAATTTGACACAGTGCTGACGTTCAAAGTCGCAATGCGGAATAGATCCTTTGAACTTACTAGGAGTTAACCTTACCGAGCGGTTTAAATACAGAGCAACAGTCAAGCGATTGGCAGATAAATGAGTCAGACAGATTTAAATGAAGCGGTGTGAAGGAATACTAACGAACGAGTACTATCTGTTTGCACAAGCAGATGAGGTGCCCTACCTTGAGTCTTTGAATCGAAATTCTACCGCACACAGTAGTGGAAGGATGTAAAGTTTTGTACAGGGACCCTCGCCCTAGCTCCTGGATTCTCAATACGGACTGTGAAGCAGCGCTTTTTAAGATTTTCTTGAGGGACTCAACCCGGGCCACTGAGTCATTTCTGACCTGCTCGCCTGCAGAAGGCGAGTGTGCGGGTCCGCCTGTTTTCGCGCGAAAAGAGTACTGCTGTTTCGATAACTATGGATAGGTTGATTGTCTGGAAGAACCCTGTGGCAAAGAACAGTACGACTTTGCTTCCAGAATGCCCTGTAAAACGATATCACGCAGTGCGGACACCAGCTATTTCTCAATGGTCTTCTTAGTTCGGTTGAACCTTAAGGAAATGAAATTCAGCAAATGTTACCCGCAGGATAATTGCAGCACTGAAGCCCGACCGCACTGCCTTAGACCGAGTGGATCGGGAGCAGAGAAATCGAGCTGATCGGTCCATATTAACTGCACCAATAATTTCGCTCCTATTGCGTCAAAACTTGACTTTTTAATAAAGGCTGACAAGATAAGGACGAAACGTCAACACTCTGTAATCCGTCTTCTGCTGTTTTATCCAATTAGGAATTCATTTAATCCTCACGCTCGGCTCGATTAGCCAATGTATTTGAGTATGATTCCACGACTTATTATTTTCTCAAAAACGGTTACACCCTACCAGGTGACGTATACGTGGCCAGAAAGTAAATATCTTACCGCTGAAGAGCTTTTAAGTTTAGTAGCCAATCAAATTATCACCTCCAAGTTCGCTGGCAATTTGAGTTCATCTATCAGGCTGTCAGCTAAGTTAGTCCCAAGGATTGGTCAACTTAGTTCGCACCATGGAGAAAAGGCAGCGGCTGGGTTGCCAGAAAGTAGCCTGAAAAAGACCTCCTGTACGGCTGAGACAGTTAGAGATCACCTATCAGATACACGCCTGACCTTTGTGGCGATTTCCCATACATTTTGGGTTGTTTGAGTACTACTCAGGTTAACAATTAACCAACACAAGTTTTTTTTGCAGTGAACGATGCGATGTCCTACATGTCGATGGGATAGTTCAGATTCTCAAGCGTAACAGCAATGAAGCCAATTTCACGGAGTGGATCTACCTGTTTGCATTAGGCGGTCAACACGGAAGGTCGTTGGACGTCTCCCGCAGTTCGCCCTAAAAGTAATTCAAATCCAAAGACGTTAGAACACGCAGAACCCTCCGCTAATGTAGGCAACGAAGCGATTGGGAGCAAGACGACATCATGAGGCATGTCCTTAAACCATGCAGGATAGCAAGCGATAGGGTAAGTTAATATGCTAAGCGGAGCGGCTGGCTCACTAACAACTACCATAGAATTTCAAAAGCACTGTAGTCAAAGGCTACGCCGGTAGATTTCGAAGTGAATACTTGATCTTCATGAGAATAAGGTTGACAAAGGAAGAAGTTTCGGTCATCGGACGTACTTGATTTGCGTTCGTTGTCTGAAACACTGGTATCAGTGCTCCTGACTAGACAAACCAACTCCGGCAGATAGTGTGTTTAAGTCTACTACCCAGTTTGTCGGAGTACAAACGGACAGCGCAGAACCAACACTCAAAGTATCGGATAGCACGGGCCCTAAAAGTTGGCATTCGGAGAGGAACAAGACGGTTGGCTACTAAGGTCCAGTGCAACGATGGAACAAAGCAGCGGTAGAGACTCGCAGCAGACCATAAAGGTAGATGGATACAGGTTTTCATATAATGAGCTGCATTTTGACCGACCCAACAGCTGACGCAAGTGCATTGACAGGCAGATAACGACTTGATGCTCAGTACCGCTTACTCGAAACAGGTTTCCATGATAAATAATCGATGAGTATGTAACTAGTGACAAACAAAATATTAGTGAGGTTCGCTTCCAATGTAATCATCGGCCTTTTAGGACAGACTTTCAAAGCTAGGGAGCACACCTTGAATTCCACTACGTGGTACGGAAGTGAGACATACAACATAATCGTAGAATAAGTTGCGAAAAGGTGTGATCCACTGATTAGCGTCCACGCACGATAGCCTCGTGAAGTTTAGATAAATGGTGAATTAAAACTGCTGGCGGACAGGAATGACAGAGCAAGCTACGTTGCGTAAACCGGAGAATTCCTATTTTACTGAACCAAAAGTAATTTTACTCGATAAAAAGTTTATGACAAATTTCCAACAGGTCAGGACTGTACAAAGGTTGACCGAAACACAATGTTACACACGATCAATCGCCTCTACGATATTTATACTGTTGCCGCGAATAACTGCCATATCGATCCGTAACTGCTGTCCGTCCTTGGTGAGTTCCATGGCGTCATTGATCACGATGTTCATGAACGCATCGAAACCACGAAGAGTGCCAATCACTTCACGATTCCCATTGAGCTTGACTGTCAAAGGAGAAAGGAAGCAAAATCATGGGATAAACGCAAGTCTTCAACAAGGAAGGTGATAAACGGTAAATAAAGAAACATGTTAGGGATATGGCGGTGCCCCAAAAAGTGACCCGAACCTGACCCTTTTCACTGCAACATACAAGGTGATTCTCGGTAGCGGACAGTTTGCTTAGCCGAGAACTTTGAAAAATTCAGTAGTCTCATAAGTGCCCAGTGAAAAATTGCAGCCTTATTTGGGAAGGAGCCCCTTGTAGACAGCGAGAAAGCTAATTCCACTTTAATACATCGTCGTTTTCGGTGCCGAGTAACTTTCTGACCAAAATCCCATCGAAAACCCGAGGGATAACAAGGACTTCTAAAAAAGCCCTATGTCCACGGAAAAACAGAGCACGTTTTTGAACAGCAAAATAAACATCTGAGCACCACGTCGGAGCAGACCATCAACAGGATCGACCCACGAACCTTGCCATACACAGCGCACAACGAATCTGTAGCTAAATGGTTCCAGTCGGAAGTAAAAACATGCTTACAAGCGGGCAAACAGAATCGTGTGGACCCGAAGATCCCAGAGCACTCAGTTTGACTGTGGAGGCTTTTATTTCATGCCACGGTCTGTAGCCCGCAAACTTTTACCCGCGGGGACGTGGACTCGAAAGCCATGCTTTCTCTACCCTTGGGGGAGGCAAGCTAATTCACTGTAGTTCTAACAGTTGCTCCTTCTTTAACACCATATATATATATATATATATATAT
>SJOL01008033.1:815826-845536 GCA_004794785.1 Opisthorchis felineus | reverse complement strand
TTCATGGTCAGTATCGGGAGGCGAAAGTGAAGGAAAGTTAGGATTTCGTGCTCTAAATGAGCAGACTTGACACCAGTTAACCACCCACTCCCTGGATCATCACCATGGATACATTCATGGGTGCACGTCTGAAGACGTTTGAGGTCCTTAAATACTGGGGTTAATGTCTATACCACTTGATCTTACGGCTGCCTTATGTACGCTCCTCTTTAGTTTTAATTTACTTGGACACAAATGGATGCTTCATTATCGACATTGGGACCAACTGAGGAAGTATTAAGTTCACCGCTGTAACAGTAAAACATCTGAACACTTTTTACCGAAAAATATAAGGAGATTGGATCAAATACATATTCTTCATTTCAGATTCGTCGTCGAGTGAAAGCAGTTTAGGGAAAAAGAGACTGAGTGACTACACACTACGGCTGTACCAGTCTATTCAATGAACAAGAACATCTTGCTATTGTTACTTTTATAATATTCAAGTGCGGGTATGACGAAGCGACAACGCACAAAATTAGTATGATGAAGAGCCATGGTTCGCCGCCGGTTTAGGCTATCATGCATCATAAAGGGCGTGCGCAGAGGTACGTCCCAATGTTCGCTACAAGTGGCCAAGATAAGCGAAAACGCGTACAGCTGTGATTATAGAAGGCCGTCGTTAGCCATTGGGTTAGGCTATCATGCATACCTGAGGAATCAAAATCAGCGTCGCACATAGACATGGACTCAGAAGTTACGATAAGTCGCCAACGAAAGCGAGAAGGGCAACAGTTGGCCTAATTTACCGGCGGTGCCGTTTCACTTTATGACGTAGTCCAGCTAAGTGACTCCATGTTTCCCGATAAGACGGTAACCGGTAATTCGGATTCAGACATATGCAATCATTGTATTATCCCCTGACTAGCTGCGTATATCTGAGAGTGAGGATCATCCACTGAGACGCATACTGTCGTCAGTACTGCGAAATGCATTAGTTTGTCTTCGATCATTATACTGCACTCAAGGCGAGGTGCTGCGCCGAAATTCAGTGGATAAGTTCACCTAATTTGTTACGTATGAGGAGTATTCCGCATGCAAACGTTAATCAGCCAACCATCTGAGTCGAATTTGCATTGGATGGTCTGGAGATGTTAACTCCCATTTGGAGAACACCGCGGAACGTTAAAGTATTCTAAGATTTGATTTTGTGCCTCATTTCGTAAACTGGTAATCATATGCGAATCGGCGGTGGTCGGTATCCCTGAAAGTTTGCTCGCTTAAAAAATGCCATGACCAACATATAACTGAAACATGCAGCCGGATGAGACTAAATCCAAGCAAAATTAGCAACTTCTAAGATCCCATAGCTTCGGAGAATTTAGATTCGGTTTACTTCTAGTGAGCGGCCTAATTAAATAAGCGACGGTAAAACCCTCTGAGCACCACCTACAGTTTAGTTTCTAACACATTTGAGAAAGAGCTGCAAATGTTGCACAAATGCCCACTAAAATGGAACAAGTTTCGTCAACATATTTCCTTTGTAGGAGCTTTAAGGCATAGACTAAATACTTTGGCTTGGTAAGGATTCCCGCTGGCCTAAAATCACCCACAGAGAGAAGGGAATCCAGTCTCGCACTTGATTGTTTGTAGGTTAATTTGCACACGAAGCCTCAATCCTCTACTCAGTCGTTGGGGCTCATAACGGGAAACAAGCTTTTATCATTATGGTTCATATATACGCCGATCAGTATCCATGGGGTGAAAATGGTATCTAGGAGATTGCAGAGCTTTAAAGGTTGCCAACTCTATTATATAGATGTGTATGACTAATCATGTGTTGTGTAACTTTTTTTGTAAGTGATTTGTTTGTGTGGTCGATTATCCAAAATTAACAAATTCCTCAAATCAGAAAACAGCTATAGAATGAAAGTATCTCAAAATACCCTCTCCTCAACTATTTTATTCAGTTTTCACCAAAGTCGCTGTGTGCAAAGGATAAATTCTGCGTCAGTGTTACGTTTCTCTGAACGTATGCTCAAGCCGAAAGTAATATAATCCGACTTATTTTGCCGGAATCTGTTTCACTTAATCTTTGTTCGCAATTTTTGGCGCACACTCAATTTTGGAGCTGCATTATCATGACTCAGTATGGAGGCAACAACCCTATTTTGTTTTATGAGTGGCTGTATTACAAGTGCAGCAGGTGACCTCGCCCCCCCAAAAAAGCGAACTTCGAGGAATTTGAAGTTGAGCGCATTCCTTAATGACAAACCGTAGGCGAAGCACCGGTTGACCAGTCCGATTTTACCTAAGAAGGCAGGGTGACTGTCTATCAGACAGCTCCTACCGCCTTGCTCACATTTGTAAGGTGGCTACAACAATACAACCGTAGCTCGATGCCTAACCAAATAGGAGGTTAGGCACAGCTCTGCTGAAACCCCGAACACCGTCCTGTGTAGTGGGCAGTTTTTAGCCTGAGGTGTTGACCGGCTTTGTTGAGTATAGTTTGGCTTTTCTGTGGCAGGTGATAGGCCCCCGGTCTTGGAAAAGCTTCGCGAGTCTGGACGGGCACTTGTGTTGCATTGGAAGGAAGGACGCTACAGTCACATATGCTTCGCCAGATCGCAGCAGGTGGCGTTGTTTTGACGTTTCCCAGGAGTCGTAAATGCCGGTGGAACACACGCTACAAACCGATAGGGGGTTGTACGCCTTCCCGTTCACAGCTGGCATGAGTATCAGGCGTCGGATCATGTACGCCTTTGTGGAAAGAGAGCAATTTGTTCATATTAGTATACAGTTTGACTTGTTCACCGAGACTTTGGGTGAACATTATCAAATTGTTTGTGCGGGAATTCAAACAGTCTGAATCTGCCATCAAACGTCCGGAGGAATTAATTTAAGCTGACTCGCTGGTATTATGTGAAGATTTTTTACGTCTTGATATTGTTCACATATTGTGCCAACACAATAAAGCTTGGTAAGCATGCATAAGCCGTCTGCTTTGTAGCTCTAGCGATCAGGTGACCGCGCAGCTGTTCTTCTAGCTGAGTGCCACAACCACAAATTTGTACTTGGGTTTGACATTCCAAGACAAAATCAGAAAAGGAATGATTGACTGAACAAGTGGATAGAATACCTTTGACTTCTTCAGCCGCCAAAAAGTGGATTGGTTTAAAATGACGGTTTTTCTTACAACAGACTGATAGGTGTGGCTAGAAAGGCCACATTTTGTGTATGTGTATGAGTGAAACGAGGGAAGGATGCTGTTTCGTGCATCTTCTAGCTCAGGTTTGGCCAGACGCTAAATACTCATCTAGTGGAGGAGAGATCAGCTTTATATTCAACAGTTCTACTTCAACAGTGGTCGTACTAGTTGCGTGATGCCAACTGTGGTGCTGTGTGCGATGAGCCGGCAGGAAATTTGGTGAAGTTTATGAGCATCAGATCTTCAATTCGTCATACATGTATCAAGTTTTGTCGGGATTGGTGTAATACTGATCGTAACAAACAGTTAATGGTACAATAGTTGTAAGTGAAGTTTAATCGTTTGATTTTGTCATTTTTCAGTCATATTTGTAAAGGACCTAGTGAAAAGATATTTGATGAAGATTCTAATCACTTATCATCCAAACTTCAACTAAAAAGTGCAACAACTGAGTGTTTGCTAAAAATTTTGTGCACTGTGCGGTGATTTTTTGTGACTGGTTGGCTCCTTCTGCCCAGGAGTCTTATTTTATTAAAAAAATTCAGAATTTGCGTCTTTCACTTCCTTTGAAGGTGCGAACCGCCTGCCATTCAATCTCAAAACAAGTTGCTCTTGATTATACCTTCACAGATTTTGGGATAGTATATAGATAAGTGATATTTAAACTTTTGGTTTCAAAATGATTGACGAAGTTATGATAACAGGAAGTATGAGAGAGACGGTAACTGCTTATTTTTTTCGAAAGCGTATTACAGGAGCTCGAACCTTTTTGGGAAATTCCGATTACGCGAATCATTCATTAGTCCGGAGGCTGGAATAATAAACCTCTTGAACGCATGAACACAACTGTCTCCTCATCTGTGTTGCTTATCGACTGACTCATGCTTAACCAAAAAGGAATACTGGGTATCCATTTGGTGGTGGTGTGTTTCTCACTCATACAAGTGTTCACAGTAAAAATTGGCGGTATCGACATATACGATGATGCACACTGGCGTTACATTAACTTATCTACCTAGTTCCCAAGAAATTGCACTAAAAACCAAAAAGTGGCGGCAATTCGTCACTCTGTAGGTTAAAGCAATGCAGATGGTGATCAATAAAGATGGCACACTAACACTTCTCTCCTGAGCTGTATCGTTGCTTTATAGAGCAATGACCTAAGAGAACGAAATAAACCGTACAAAATACCTATATGGAGGACCTAATCGCCGGCGTTCATGTCGGAAATGTTTGAGAAAGTCTTCGCTGGAACAATTCCGAGGTGCGCAAATTCCACCAAAGTATTAGATGAAATAAAGGTGTGAGTTTTTTAGCGTTCCCTTTAATTAAAAATGTACTAATTAAGAACAGTTTGTAACTTAGTTACCAGAGTTCATTGGATTCAAATTGAACGCGTTTCATCTGGAATGACGCTCAGACGTCCATCCTTCTTAAGTAAGTCAAAACTGTCATAATTAATTAACGTGTAGAATACTGTGCTGGGTTTTCGGTCTGTTCGTACGGAGTGCAAATGAAGGCAGCCAAGAATTATAGCTGCATTGCGCTTCCTTGGGTGAACATCGATTCCATCAATATAAAAACACAGGATATTTTTGGCGGTACATTTACTTTTAATACTACACATTACACATAAAAACGTAATTCCCCCACTTTCTAACCAACCGTTCGGAAATTCCGTCACCTGGCACAACAGTTCTGTCGAATTTTTTCTGTTACTTTGGACGAACAAGCAGAGGACCGTGAGCAAAGAAAAAAGCCTGATTTACCTCAGATATTCTATTCACCGAAACACACGACGAGAGTCAAGAGCTGTATAATGTTTCGTCAAAGGCTTTGTCAAAAAAGTGAATAAAAATTACAGAATCTCTCTTATCCTCCTTAAATTAAGTCAGTACTTAGCCCAATAATGTGGTTAAACCACTGCAGTTTTTTTATTTCACAACTCTTGCTTCTGAGTAGGTGAAGGGTTGCTTACCAAATCCAATGGTTGTTTTGTGTTTTAGATTTGACATTTTGAAATAGTTACCAAAAGTCAAATCGAATGTTAGAGAGGGGCCTTCCGCCGAAGCGTCCTATGTTGCCCTCAACCCGCTATGTATTTATATCAATGTGAACATGACCTGCTTCCATTATTTATCTCTATTATTTTGAAGCAGAGACACGAATTCTAAATCAAAACATCAAAATGTTTTGGTTTATTGGTGACTACTGTGGCCTTGTGCACGCAATCAGCTGTCCTCCTTCGGGCGACCGTAGATCAGACCGACATCCGATTAAAAAGATGATCATATCACTTAACTGATTTATTCCTATAGCTATGGAGAGGCATTGAGTCAAACTATAGTACAGTTTAAGCTTCACTTCTTGTCGAAACTCACATCACTCAGTGCTACTGTATCCGAAAAATGTTAGAATATACCTTAAACCTGTAGAATTGCACAGATGGATTTACCCAAAGAGCACATGTGCTTGCATAACAAGGTCCTCTCACTCCAACATAGTAAGGGTTGAGTGTCAAAGCAGCGCCACTTTGATACATTTTTTGAAGTTTGGTAATCCTACTTGACAACAAAACGCAGAGCCGTTTTATCTGGCTACTGAATTATGGAAAACAAAATCGATATGCAAAAGCTTTGTAAGGCTTAAAACGCCGAAACAAATGGTACATCGAAGGGCACCATTGTCCTTAGGGATTTATGATCTGTCTATAATCCACTAGCTGATTGGGCGAATATTTTATTGGACCACTCAAAGCACATCAACATCAGAATCAAAAGAAGTGCCGGCTATGGTTCCTGAATGTTCGTTAAAATTACAAATGCGGTTTCCGCCTTCGACGGCACTTGAGGACTTCATTTGTCGTACGACATGTGACGTCGAACAAAGGAATGAGATCTAGTAACACAAAGGTCAGTTGTGGGAAAGCCGTTTTGGAAGCATCAGAGAACGTCTGTGTACTGTTTGAGCAGTGTAATTTAGATCTACGGAATCAGGCATCAGAAAGATTTTACCGACTAAGTTACATGAAGTGCAAGGTAAGACAAGTCTCCTTACAAACAACCGACCAAATTCACATGTATATTTGTGCTTAAACGGCCTATATATTCTGTGGTGAGCAGCATTACTGCGCACATAGATGAACGTATGATAGGGATGTTTTGCTGCAGTAATTGTTCAACGGCCTAAAGCAAAAGATGATACTTCCATTTATTGGTCAATAAGAGCTGGCTATCGCCACATCACTATTGCCGCCACGTTATCGTGACACTCTTGAGTGTTTTTTACAGTGGACCGGAGACAGTTGTTGCAGTGCATGCCAGGTGTACCCAGCCTACTTTACACGTAAACGTCACTGTTTTGATCAAGGGTCACCGCTTGTCTTGCAGCCTGTGAAAAGTCGACGTCAGGTAGGCGGAATGCATCAAGTCAGCATAAATAGAACAGATCACATATGGCATGAGAGATTTTAGAATTCAGGACCTCTTGATTGACTTTCCTCGTGAAGCTTGTCGTACTCGGAGCTTGTTTTATTGGGTATCTAGGTTCACGACGCCACAAGGACGCACACGGCATTAAATGTACACGTTTACTGACTACATAATGTCCTTTATTGGTGCGCTGCGTCCCGCATACCGGTTCTGAATTCACGAGCGGTAGAATGTTTATATGATTTAAAGATTTTTAATCCATCGATGTTCTGCCACTTGTTCAGTCGTCCCAACTGTCACCAAACATTTGCAGTTTGAACCGGTCGTAGCGAACATGCTGTTCCGGACAGCGGTATTTTTGGCAGGGTTACTTGGAACGGTGCTAAGTAATGACAGGCCACCGGATCCCAGAAACTTTCAAACTTTTGATACAGCCCAGAAACGCTCGGGGGAAAATATGTGCCCCTATATTATCAAAGGATCGAAAAAGTTGCCTGTGATCTGCTGGATGTGTCATTTCCCGCACGGAATGAGGCCAGAGTATGTTTGCACTTAGCGTTTTTTTATATTCCAACTTACTGCTTTATTTGTTGAGTTTCTGTGTCCTCCTCAAGACTTAGTAGGAAAGGCCAGAAAAAATCCTTGTGGGTCGACCGTAGCTTAGAACGAGAAAACGGACCAGGCTATGAAGGCTGAAGACCAGAAGCCGTTGAATTATGTATTAGATGTGACAGTAATACTCGCTCATGACCCATCCACTCATTCAAGACAACCGCAGTCAATAAAAGTGTGACAGCAAGACTGTACCCGTTGTCTCAGTAAGCTCAGTCTGTCCCCCCTAGTTGCTGCGGTAAGGGAACCTATCCCCCCAGTTGCTGAGTCACTTAGCTCTTTCCTGCCATTAGTTTTGTTGCACTTGCGGTTTTGTTGATACCACAGTAAGTTAAATGTGTGTCACTTATTCTATAAAATTAGCAGTCCTCTAGAAATAGAATTCTTTTCCATTTAGGCAATAACTGACGAAATCACCTTCTAGGGTCACACTTGCCAAACAGTGACGCTGTCGTCGTATGCTGCGCACAAAGAAAGTATTTTATTAGTATGATTTAACGTTGACGGTATCAAACTTTGGTGAGCTCTTGTAATCAAGCAGTGGTAGTAGGTACATAAACGTAAAATAAGGTAGTTTTTTCCGTTTGCGTAATGCGGATGTAGTTAATTAACCTTTTTCGCATAAGGCTTTCCAAGTTATTGCGTAACCCTTGTCATTTCAGAAAGTTACTGTTTGACATTATGCCATCAGTGGTTGATGGATTCATAAATAAGGAGCAACTAATCCACACCTAGACTCTCAAATTCTCAGCTACACGATTGCTGAGAATAGGAATCAAACTCGCTATATTATAGTGGATGGATAACTGTCAGATACTAACAAGTTATGTAGCAGGCTTGCTGCAGTCCTCGATAAACTCTGATAACATTGTCCTTATTGCTGGCTACCGTTTATTTGTGTCTAAAAAGTAATCCGAGTGAGGTTTCACTTACTGAGTATAGCAAGACAGTCCCAGCTATGCAACATTAAGTACAATCCTGGTTTCTCCTCATTTGCTTCGTATAGCAACCGTTATGTGTACGACTGTTGTCCTGGTTATTCAAAGAGCGATATTATTCCAAATCAATGCGTCCAGCGGGATTCTACATGGAAAGACTTGATCAGATACCTAGAGGACAACGGAAACTCGAATACAGCTCGGGCTCTCAAAGAAAACACGGCCATCCAAGACCTACAAGCCGAACCATCACAAAAAGTTTACACCGTATTTGTTCCGCAAAATGACGAGGACATAAAAAATGCAGAACTGGACTACACCGGGTAGGTTGGGTGCGTAAGGATGACTTGCTTCTTACGTCTTTTAACTATTCTCCCGAAACGGTGTAAAATATCTCCATTAAAGAAAATGTGCCACTTTTTTGGGATTCCAGCATCGTTAATAAATTGAAACTCCAGGCCCCCCGAAGGTCTCCGGATGGCGGCAAGTGAATTATTTAGCAGCTCCTAGCTACTCAAATAAGATTTGATCAAATCAGTTTGTTAGCAACACTGTTAGCTCTCATAAACATCGTAGCACAATAGCAGTTGCCCGTAAAGCTAACATACATTGTAAACCACATACAATAAAAAATCATTCGCTCTAGTTTAACTGCGCAACAGCCACAATTTCGCAAATCGAATCCACCTGGAGATTCTTCAGGCGTGCCCTACTGTTTATTACTTAAGATGAAGCAGTTACAAAGCGTTTCTAGGCTTTTCAGCACAGGTGGACCAAGCTTGTGGAAGGATATTTTAATAGTCGTTTTTTGCAGTTCTTGCCTGAATGCAACAAAGTTTTTGGAGCATGTTCATTTTGAAAAAAGCCCTGCTAGAAGAAAAAGGCAGAAAAGACATGCGCACTTGCGTGAATCAGTTTTAAATATTCACCTGAAAGAAGAGGAATCAGCCGAAAATGGGTTCGCTAGCCTGATTGAACAGGTGTCTTGTAAACTGTAATAACCGCCCTGGATGGAGGAGGTGAGGAAACTCCACAAAAAGAGAAAAAAATTATAGAAAGTATTCCCCCTTCACATAAAAATGCTCTCTGATGTATTTTTAAAAGAATCATACCATTTTATTATAGTTGAGAAAAAGAATATTACGTATTGTTCAAACTAGCTATAAGAACAATCAGAATGAAGAAAAAGTAACTTAGGTGATGCAGATGACTGAGCACTATTGTTGCACAGGGTGTAAACAAGTGAGATGAGGGTTACCAGCTGAGAAATAAACCCTTGTCTAGACGCACATATGTTAGCTGTTGCTGAAGATTCATGGTAGTTCATCTTGTTTATTTCCAAGTAAAATCTCAACGGACTTTCATGGGTAATATCTCTTAAGGAGTTTAAGATTTTCCTTGTCACGTACCCAGTTTCCCATTTGGCCGTTACTTTTTGTGTGGTTCAAAAACCGGATTGGTTACGAAATCCTTTACATAGATAAAGTGCCCCCAATCTGTTGAATGGCTAACTACACTTCACGCTTTTTATAGTTTGATATACTCCGTCATGGTACGTTCACAGCACTTGAGCTGACTGTTTTCCTGATGCAATAGTCGCCCCGTGTTAGTCGCTCCGGTGGCACAACAAGCAACTTTGCCATAGGTCATCCTTCCTTAACTTGCACTGGCTGGGTCCAAATTATCCCGCTTAAAGTAAATTTTTGAGTGTTCAATCCCACAGAATCCCACAGGCATGCAGTACTGTTTTATTTTGGAGGAGCTTTTAAGTGTATATTACTTCTCCTTCAGTCGTGTATTTAAAAAGCAGTTGAATTTTTCAGCGCACTACAGCTTAAAGTCTTACTGGAATGGTAAAATACTGAACCGGGTAAGTGGGCATCAAAGCATCCGTTATAAATTGGGTCATTTACTCCAACACAGTTTTTAAAGAATTTAGAATCAGAGCAGGTTGCTGGCTGCATCACTAACTCACGCCACTAATTTAACCACCTCAGATTTTGCTTATTCTTGCTAGTACTTAAATTACTATGCAGAGCCACTGATTACCTCGACATTTATCTGCTCAAACTAATCGCTGAGGCTTTGGTTTGTCGACGAAAAAGGTGGGACTAGTAGTATGTTTAAGCTCGCCCTAAGAGATAAAGACTTTTATTCTCTATTTCTAATTTCTATTCGTATTTTGTTTTACACATTGACCCGCATTGGTGGCTGGTAGATGAAAGGAAACGTAATCAACCAAAACGTTGCAACGGGCGTTGATTCTCCTTCTTCCTGTCAACGTTATCCTCGTCATATATCAAGTTAATCTTTGTATCCTCATCATGTACTGTCCTAGTCCTTGCCGTTGTCCTGTCAGTCAGCCATATCGAGTTGCTGAGTTAAAAGAAGTAGATCAATCACCATTTGTACTACGGAAATAACTACCTCGCGCTCACACCATATCACAAACACTGCTGGTGTAAATGCCCTCCAGCTCACCTCTGTCCCAATGCACGCTAACTGACTGATCATTCCAACCCTTCTTACCGCGTACATAGTCGAAATATATGTCGATAAATATTTGTTGCCTGGTGGTTTTCGTTAAACTGAACTCACTTTTACGCTGGAATAGTTACGTTTTCATTAAATACTAGCTCTTTCTTACACTGGCATTCTTGTGTGCAACCCTTTAAAACATCAATGAAACTTATCTCTTTAAAGAGTTTTCAGCGACCTTACATGTGGTGTGTTAGCTTGGATTTAGTTGAGTCTGTCGTGCAGACCAAATTGCTATGCAAACGAGTATACTTGTCGAATCAATGAAACTTGTTGTTTAGATGAGTGAACCGTTGCCCAAGATAGTTCTTACACTTCCTCTGACGTTAACTTGAAGGAGTAGTTAACAGTCTGACTAGAAAACCCGGTTTTACCCCATTTTTATCACCTGGAATAAGGATAAATTTCTCCGAGGTTACAGAACTCAGAAACCATAGAATACATCTCCCAACAGACCGTAACTTATAAGACAGTTCTGTAGCTTGATTGAACAACCAGTTACGTGATTCCGGCTTGTATTCTGTTAGTTACAGCGGCGGTATTCATCTGATGTTCTTTGACGCACACTTTAACGTGCTGTCAGGAAGTAACTTATTTATCTAGAGTATGATGTAACAACTTAGACCTATAAGGAGACCGAACCTAGTTGATGTGTTTTCTTCCGTCGATTCTTCAACAGACGTGATAATTCTGCAAGGAATTTGGTTGCACAAGGACGTCACTATTCTCCAAGCTTTATTAATGGAGCTAAAATTCCGAACGAGAACTCTGTGGACCTGAAGATCACCAGCTACTCGAGTGGGGTAATGTTCAGTCATTTGCTGTGTTTTCCCTCACCCAGTGTCGCACTACGAATGATTCATCTACTTGTAGGTAAATTCTGCTGCTTATAATGGTTAGGAAAAGTCCCGAGTGATTCCATAGTGTTCATCGTTTTCAAGGCCTGTTAATATCGTTAGGTGTAGAAAGACAGCTACATCAAAAAACCAACCCCAAATAATATAAACGAATATACAGGCTTCGAGATCCAAACTCCAGCCTGGTAACCACTCACTTGCAGACATACTACTAGCTGAGCTGTCACAAACACGGTCGTATGTCACACACATTCAGAGCCACTCAAACCAACTCAATCAACCAACCAAATGGAAAACAAATTAGACCACAAGGCGAGAAGAAATTAGCTCAGTCAAAACAGATGAACAGAACTGCCGAAGTGATAGCATCCAGCGAACCAACCGGATGCAGGGAAACGGGATCACAAAGCAACTCAGATTCCAAGTTGACCTACCAAATTACGCGAAACCCAACTCGAGACCAACCAATTACTTAAGAGTCATTAGATAATGTTTAAAAACTGCATAAGCACAGGCAGAAAAGGAATTCACCCACTCAACCGCGTACCAACGATGTCATCTTGATTGGTGATTGAACGTCTGCAATCCAACTGTCAGGCTCGGCAAACAGACCAACAATCAACCAGTCAGTGCAATTAGGAGTTAGTAGGCTGTATACACAATATACCATGGGTCGGTAACCTCATATTGCGCATATATATCTGCCAAGCTCTGTGGAAGTAAAGCCGAAAAATTAAATCGATGCATCCGTTTTCCGGCCGCAAAACTGCCAAGCTAATGGCTGCCGAATCTGATGCAAGGTTAAAGTAAATGAGTGAAAAACGAGAAAATGTTCACATACAACAGTATTATTTCCATGTAACTGTTAACACAATCACGAACTACCAATTAACATCAGTGATTTTTAACTTTAAGACCTCTTTAGACTCTCGGCATTTTTCTTGGATTAATGTTTCTATATCCTACCATAGATAAGAAAGACTTACTTGTTCAGATTTATTAGTGAATAGCTATAAACCGGATTAAGTGAGAAATTTACAGGTACATGACCAAGTAACAGTGCGAAAGTCGCAAGGAACTTGCGTCAGGACCGTTACCCTTCGGATCTCAGGTCATCAAAACGTTTCCTCATTTGATTCAGCAGTCTGAAGTGAAAAAGCGTTCAGTCACGTTTGCCTCACCCGTTTTGTTCCGCTTTCTTACGAAGAAGTGATGGAAAAGTAAACGTATTGATCCAAGCCTGAAAATCCAGAATCCAAACAAAGTAACATGAAAATCGCTTAAAAATGAAAACCAAGAATTTCATTGAAATGCAACCAACGGTCGCCAACTTTTAGCTGTAAAATTTGCCGGATACCAGTGTCATTACTATGGGTACTCATTTTTGTACGGAAGTAAACCTAATATCAGTGGCCGGAAGCAAATGTTCGATTAGATATTTAGAGTGGGCTTAAAACATGTGGAATCATCGTTGATACCAATGTCAATATTTTTCATCTGGAGCATTGCACCATCTATGCTAATTGCTTCTGGTTGGTACTTGCAACACATATCACAACTCGTTCGTCCTCTGAAAAAGGGAACTCTTATTCTGTTAGCTTAGCGACAAACCATTCAAAGTTCCTTGTTTGCGGCGATAAAAACAGTCGACTTCAAACCACGAAATTGGCCAGTGTAATTAATAGGGTGGTCGACGGTTTGTTATCTACAACGATAGAAAGACTACCTAAATTGGTCTTTTACTTAACATTTCGCCTATAAACTCCTAACTTCTTCTGCCACAAAACACATAGTGGTCCGCTGAATCAAAGCTTCCAGTCGCAGTTTGTAGAACAGGGTCCATTGTGGCCAGTCCCAGCCAATCAAAACTACTTTAGATGCACCAACCAATAGCCGAGGAAGTTGTACGACAATGTTAATCTAGTCGATGTCAAGAACTGATCAGACTAAACAATTGCGAGCCTGAGTTGCGAATACTATGAAAACTTTGAAGGAGGTTACCAGAAATTTAGCTGTCTACCCGAGAAACATTGTGGAGCGTACACTACACTCTCTGCTTGGGGTCAAAAATTACATGCGCCCTTATTCGAGCTGGACTCTATTTTAGAAATTCCACTTTAGAAGTTGGCCGACAGAAAACGCTGCTGGAGACACATCATGCAGCCGAGAGCAATTCAGCTAAAGGGGAATACTATGGTAAAAGAGGAAGGATAACCGGTATTATTAGGTCCTTGTTAGAACTGAAGTTTACAAGCATTCCGTTACTACACCAAGGCATATCACTACTGTACTTTTGGATAGGCTATATGCTATACCTAACAGTAGCCTGTATCTTCGGTGTAAGTTGCTATGAGGTATACCTGGACACATAGAATACAAAAAATGCGGGAGAGTAAGAAAACTCACTCAACAAGCCACTGCCGGTTTCACCTCAAACGGTAACGGAACCCTTGTGAATGAACTGCCAAGCCTGATGACAGCCGAGCTATAGATAAATTCTTCACATCTCTGAGAACAGTTGTGGTTACAGGAGAATCTGATTTCTCTTCTGTGATTGCTGTACTGCATGCAACAATCTGATTATTGTTAATGCGGCTGTTGAATAAAAAGCAGGCGTTACTGTTATCAGTTTATACAGATTTCTGTTACATTTTGCGTTTTATTTCAGTTGACTTTCGTCGAATGCAGGATGCTGATGAGCGCGGATCATGAAACCACAAATGGATTAATACACTACACAGACGGGGTAAGTGGCTTTTCATGTTACGTCTGTCCACTAACGTTCATTTCGAGAATTCAGAATTACTGAATTTGCCGGCTTAAATTTCAAAAAGAGTTCCCTGTCTTGCATGGCCTACCCGGAAAGGCACGGCTAGGGAAGTACTATTCAGGTAAAGTACTTTGTTCGAGAGCCACAGGGTCGTAAAACCTTTTGGACGGGGTGATGCAATCATTAACGTAAGAGACATGGCAGCAAGGTTTAATGTATCTTATGAGCAGCCAGGAATGAAGGTATAAACAAATGAAAGTGGACAGCAAAATAGCACAACCATTCTGCTCTTGCTGGAAAAGAAACAGCACTAAAGAGTCAGTTCTCGGTTTAGACAGCTGTCGGCTAAGGTAAACGGATTGCTTGTATTTAGCTGGCACGAGGACCGTGTAGGTAAAAATCCAGAGGAGGGGATTTAGACGCGTGTTATGGCCAAGTTGCAGTCCGATCCCGAAAGGCTCAGTGACATGACGTACATTTGCTGGTCCGAATTTGTTAAGTTACGTGCGGTGGAGTAACATTATGGCCAACTTCAGCCCACGGCATGCGTATTGTCTAAAATACGGTCAAACCTCATCCTGTTTGTAAATTCTGATCTACAGATTCCAAACGTTTGGTCTGTCAACCCTAAAAACACATCTTTTAATGCTCGCGGGATACAGGATTGCAGCACAAAGTATGAAGCATGTTTATCTATTGTATGTATAGCATTCGGACTTTGCAAAAAAGGCATTCACATATGCATCTACCCGTCTCTCCATCACTTTTATTGTTAGCTCAAATGACCTTGACCTATACACCTGTTATTCTAAATGAAACTTATCGGACAAGCTTCAAAAGTTGGCCGCCTTGATAGCGACGGGAATCTCAGGAATAAATGTGCTTTCATTCAAACGTATAGGAAGCGTTTAGGTGGGGCCTAGGAATACTAAGTTTTTCTCATTAAATCAGCAACGATCAGCACATCTGAATGGCGTTGGAAAGAACCCGAAACAACTTGAAAACTAAAGCAACCCAAATGGGTTTTTACTGGAATTTTTCGGGCATCTCTTAATAATAAGTTGACTTGGAAATTTTTTTTCAAATTTTGAATGTTAGGTAATTGAGGCTGAAACACGTTCAGTACCTGTTATTCGAACCACATAAAATGTAACTACAAAATTAAGTGGATAGTCTGAATAATTCTTTTGGTTTTGGTTATTCAGGCTCTACCGGCGACAGGAAAGTATTCTACCGTAATGGAACGCCTTCAAGATGAACCGGATATATCAAACTTTGTCCAGGCATTACCACCTGACACCAAATATGCTCTGAGTAGACGGGATTCCCGAGAGTTGTACACTGTGTTTGCCCCGACCAACAGTGCTTGGAAAGATGCCTTAAAAGGTCTTGGACCTGGTGAAGTAAGTATAATCCCGAAACATATTTGACAAACTCTCTTGTAGGACACAACAGATAACAGCTGAATTTGTATACTGTTCACTTATGCGACACTATTTACAAAGACGGCGAAAACTTTTCCAGAGCCTGTCACCGGTTTTGTCCTTTTCCTCTCTTTCGTAGTCGACGTCTCCTAATCCCCATTAATCTTATTTCGTACTTGAATACCAAAGTAGATGTGTATAGGTTTAAACACTCATTTCCAGATTAAGGGGCTGCTGATGAGAGATGCAGGTGAATCAGTTTTATGCTACGTGCTGCACAAATGAATATTTATCGCCACCTAATTACAACTTATTGTTCAAGTGCAAAAAAACAGCCTGGTAAATTTTTGGATGCCGGATCTAATTAGTAAGACCAATTAAGAATGACCCTAAAAATAAGCCGTCTGAAGGTTCTCAACAACCTTATAAGGAGAAGGATTCGATAGTTTGGAAATCGCTCGGAATAAAACTTGATGTTGCTTTTGTAAATCACATTGCCTTTAGGAATTTATTAAGTTGCACAGTGTTACTTAAGCTCGTTGTTCTTGAAGGCAACTAAGTCTTTTGGTAGGACCAACCAACAAAGTGAAAGCGGTCGGTGTTTGACTTTAAGACTCACGACCAAGAAGAAGCAGATTAGACCGGGTGCTTGTTTAATATAAGAGGATCATGGGGTTCGTATGACCTCTGTTTGGAAAAGCTACCCCCCAAGATTTATTATATAGTAGGCTACCATTATTGATCTAACTGCGTCGCTTGACTACGGCCAAATCAGTCAAAATGCAATTGCAAATTCCGGTACTGTGCTGTCATAAGCGATTCAGACGAGCACTGAGTCTGTCTTCATCATGTGACATAAATCGATTAACCCAGTCTCTTGAAGGCACTCCAGAGCAAAAATTACAGTATCCAATAAGGTGAAACTTAGGTTTAACTGACAGTCAATTTTCTGTTTTTGAGTTTTTAACCTAATAGCCAATATTAGCTCTTTATACATTCTTCCCTATTTTAACCATTAGATATGTAATGACCTGACGAAAGAAAACATAAATGTTTGTCACTGTGCATTTTTTTGAAACTATGGAAGTGACCCAGTTGTCAGTGCCATTATTTTCTTCCCTATACGGTTGGAACGTTATTCATTCTGGGCAAGACATCATCTTACATCTGCCCGTCTAAAGAAGTATACGGTTTTGATAGACGAAGCAGCTAGAGTTTGTAAATTAACACGATAAAAATCAAATACCTATCTACTTATTCTTCGTTGAATTAAGTCTGTTGCTTCTCTGGCCAACCACCACGTCCTTAATAAAATGATCTGTTCCGGAGCAATCATTCAAGAATCCGGTGATGTTGGACCGACGCAAGCTGACGACTACATCAAACTCACCCTCACTTCTGATGGCAACCCAGCGGTATTAGATGCGTGCAATCAACAGATTCCTTTTGTTAAGAAGGATCTTATGTCAAAAACTGGTGTGGTACACGTCATTGAACGGGTGGCAACCTCTCTTCTGCGTGAGTTTGTAGAGTACAAGTTTTACTCTGATAGGTGTTTTTCTCTCAGATCCTGATAAGTTTGTCTCGAGACAGTAGCTGAAGTATGTAATCATACGGCTGTTTGTTTGCTTGGATCAGGCTCGTACAAAGAAATGTTAAACATGTCATCAACATAAGAGCTGTTTTTGAGAAGTACTGGTTAGGAATATCGTTATTTGAGAGGGATCCCTCTGAAATATCTTTTCAGTAAACCTTCAAAGTTAACCCACATTTCTGCTGCATTTTGATTTTTTTTCTCATCTTCATACGGGGTACAGTCGGCTGTTGAGTAATTTGGGTGCTGGGTAACTGAGCCAAAATGTGGTGCTCAGGTTTACAAAATTTGCTGCTTCGAAGTGTCGGACGTGTTAAGATAGTAGCATATTCAATAAACATTTATAGATCTGTTTTCATCTCAGGAAATAATTCATTCTACGCTTTGCTTATGTTTGAGTAAGTTTTCGATAAGTTTCAGGTTTCGAACATATCAATCTACTTTGAGCTGTGCGATGTTTTGCATGAGCATAAGCACGGCGTTCACATTAAATCCGAACGTCGGCGGTATTGCGGCTCCAGAAAATAGTCTCAATGATGCAGTTTTGGCCGTTGACAACCACCAGTCTTTGCAACAATACTGATTCGCTCAACCAAGATCCTTGTTTGTTCTGCGCAACTGCCGGTGCTTCTAAAAAGCTGTCCAGTTGTGTTTTACAGTTGGTCGAAACGTTTACTAGAACAACGTAGGATTTTAACGGGCGTATCGTCCCAACCCCCACCAGTCTCTATTGGAGTTCATTTTTACAACCCGCTCTGGATTTAAAGACAGCAAGAACTGCTAAAAATCACAGCAACCGTAGAACTTCGAATATGATCAATTAAAACCAGTATACCGACGGTAATTCCCGTCCTTCAAGAAGTTACGCCCTCTGAACCAACATAATGTACGATAAAAAAGTTAACTGCATGCTTTTTTTGGAAAAAAGTAGCTTTCAAACATGAGTAGGCTTTAGTTTTTGACCTCCTTTCTGACAAAATGCAGATTCCTTATATTTTGTTTTCATCGCCACCATAAGCTCCGAGCGCAGTTAGGCTTACCCTTTAAGAACATGTAATATAAACTGTACAGGATGCGCGGAGGGACAAAACAGTTGTTGAATCCATTTGTTACTTCACTCCAATAGGTGGGAGCACTTTAAACAAGTGTACAAAAACCTATAGGCGAGATGACTGTTCATGTCACTAACCTTTCCTGAATCAGTTGACTCGCTTTGAAACGGGCAGAATAGCATGTAGGGATAGCAATCATTTTTCGAAACGTAAGTTTTCGGTTTTGATAAAGGCCTGGGTACTAAAAATTGCAGTTGGCGATGGTGAAAAAGTGGCCTTTGAGAAGCATTATCCAAATCGTTATCCCGAGTGGCAGGTATGTTTGGGTTTGCTGTCTGGATGAAATGTTTGTCAAATTACTTTTTTAAACAACATTCTCATGTAAATATTTTTCCAAGAACATGTATAGCAAAAGTCAGGTTAACTAATCATAGATACATCAGTCCATGAAATGAAACCCTGGCTTATTCATTAACCTTTTCCCATAATGCAAGTTCTCGAGCGAATGTACTTTCCTGCGTTATCTTCACATAGACATCTCAGCACTATTCTAAGCATGACTATAATATATTTTCTGTAGTTAAACAAAAAGGTCTACAACTGAAGCTGTTTTAGGATACTCGAGGACATATGTAGATAAGTGACTTGAACAACTATATTTTTAAGAAAGTTTATTCGTTTTAGAAAGCACCCGAAATCTCTACTAAAGGGTTTTTTCTACTTACCGGAAGTGTTTATGCAGAATTCGCAAAACGGCGTCTTGATTCGAGAACACGGTTTCATTTTTAGTCATTTTTGCGAGAGACTCACCTGGAACCCAGCTGAATCTCTCGTTTGTGATGTTTCCAGGCAACTGAATGTGCTGCACCAGGCCGCCTCATGTTTCAGTTGCTACGACATTCGAGATATCGAGATACATGTAATTTTACGCAATGTACTACTCATAAGGTTGCTGAAAATTACTCGACAGCCCACGACCTGTTCGCCCTTTTTGGGGCTCATCAGGCAGGCGCAGTCCCCGAGTTTTCGTCAACCTTATGTTCTACTAGAACCCAAATTGGACTGTTTTCAAGAAATACACTCATTTGCAAGTCAACTTGGTCGACCTCCTACCATCGTCACCTGGTGAGAAGGTGGATTGATGGGGAATAGAAAATATGGCAGGACGCATTGAACACTATCACCCTTGTAAGGATCCCTTCATACTTTTCACCGATTTTCTCACTTCATTTATTGAATGCGGAACAAGTCGATAAGCCATCGCTTGTAGCCATACTGATGTTAACCTACATCAATGTAGACAATCACTGAGTGGTCTATAAGGAGGGCGGGAAGGGCCGGCAGTTTTGGTTATCCGCCTGCAATAGCTTTTGCAGGTTTCAGATACTCATGTTTTCCATTTCCTAGGATGATTTGCTTATTTGTTTGCTTGCTTGTTTTCTCGTCCGGCTGCAGTGTCAGTTCCCACGGGACGTATGTGACACTTGCCATACGAATAGCCCGTCTGGTGTTAATAGTCCGCTCTTATTATCCACTATTCAGAGGCGAAAGTCGAGACTTCCATATTCTCCCCGTTACCTTACTTAATACAAGGTTACAACGAGCCGTCACAAAATTCATTTTCACTGAATCCCATTTTACTGCGTTTTGTATGGTGGTGGAACGCATCCACTCTACCATCCATTTAAGGTCTATGTTTTTTGCCCATTTTCGGAAGCAAGTCAGTCGTAATCTGAGAAATCTTTGAAAACATTTGTTTTCGAAGCGCGTTGAGCGAAATACTTCGCCGGTTGTGTTGTTACATGAAGAAGGGCGGCTTGCTGCAGTAATACTTGCCGATTACCAGGGAAAATTCTAATTGTCCGGTTGCTGTTCCACAAACAGCTCAGTAATGGTGGAGTTGAAATTCTCCAGTAGGGCTAGTTGCACTCAGAGTTACCAGATCATGTTCTTATTTTGTTTTACTTCTTGATGGTTTTCGTAATCAAAAGGTGTATGTTCATGAGTATGTGAATACAGAAGACAAGAATGGCGCAAATTCCACCAGTTGCTTGGGTTTTAATATGAACCGCATTTTACCAGCTACCAGTCGACTTTTTTTATAATTGACTTTTCTCGCAGGTGTGTAGCAACTCAGCCCACACTGTAGTTTGATACACGCCTTATTTGGGACCTGGTTGGATTCCTTTTGCCGCCACAAGTGGCGCAAGTTGGTAAACACAATTCTGGTCTTCAGGACGCGTGCGCGTAATGTGTATGTCACTGCCGACAGATAGTGCACTCTTGAAGTCAAAAGCCACAACGTTGTATGGTGCTAGTTCGCTGCATCGTTCCAAGTTGTCCACTCATATCCTTCCCGGACGGAATCCTGCTTGCTGTACTCGGGTCCTGTCTTCACTCGCCTTCTTGATACAACGTAAACTAAGCAACACAAAAAGCCTAGTTACAACGGGTTCAAGCTTACTTCTCTGTGATTGTCACATTCACTGCAAGCACCATTTTTGTAGATGGGCACTATTTTCGACTCAGCTCCGTTAGCTGGGACGGTCTTCTTCCAAGATAAATGCAAATAAGTCAGACAAGCGCTGACTGAGAATTCCACCTCCATCTTTGAAAAGAGCAAGTGGAAGTTCGTCAGGACCTGCAGGTTGGTGACGTATGATAAAGACATTTGCTCATTTACGAAGCCTTCGGGGGTTTCAAGTTAACTGTCTAGGGATGCGTCGCTGGACAGCTGCAGGTGGCTAGTTGAGCTGGTCTCGGAAGCGTTGAGCCCAACGCTACAGTCGTTCCTCTTTTTTGCAGATGAGCGCGCCGTCTTATGAGTGACTGCTGCGATCACCGGAGACTTCTTCGGGCCTGTTTTGCGTATCATTTGGGAAAGTTTAAGCACATTCCCAGGCTTTCTGGCCTTTTCCACCTCATCAGCTTTCTGGATCCAACAAGCTTCTGGATTATTTCATATGGCCTCATTCTCCTGAGGTCTGAAAGGACTTCAAAAAGTGGTTTTGGTATGTTCGCTTCCTATCAGGGCCCGAGAACTTCTCAAAGACCAATAAGGTGTGCGCATCTTTTGCTCCCCTCCCCCCTGGAAAGCGCAACGAGGGACATCAGCAAGCAAGCCTGTGATCCGAATCAACTCTGGTATTCCAGAACGAGCCGCGGTCAGTAGTAGACCCATGCCAACTATACCTAATAGCGACGTAATTGGAGGTTCATTCGCATGGGAACACGATGTCACCAGGAGGCTTCGGTTGCCCCGGAAGTTATTACAGCACAGAAACACTTTTGCCAGCAAATAACTGCACCAGGTGTCTGCTGTTGCCCGTGCGTCTGTAGTCCAGTCCAAGGCGAACACGTAATTGAGCCCCAGCAGGGCTAAGTCTACCTACTCGCGTATTTCCCAGAAACCTTAACAATATTTGAGCTTCTAGCCCGCTGCAACAAGGCGCTCAAAGTGTCGTGAAAGCTGGCTTTGAGTGTATCAAAGGTTCAGTCTGTTAAGGCTTAAGCAGGTGAAATAAACAGGTAGCGAGTACCGTCACTTTTCGGGATACTCTCACAGACCTTATCAAACGAACCACAGAGTGAAAACCATCAACGGATAACCGATCAACCGGAGACCCTTCAGATCGGTGGCTTAGAGCAACACTAACACCAGCGGAACCAGCAGTAGTGGTTTGCGGATCACCGGGAGCTAGCGGAATCCGATAAGGAAATCAGTTCAGTTACCGTGCTTGGTTCCTGAACCCTTGTTTTAGACAAGCAGCACATATCAACAGAAGGCAAGTCCAGCCTACACGTATCGGCAGTCTGTTGTCTAGCTTGTTTCTGAGCCCAAACGCTAAAGGCTGCCAGATGAACTGAGCGTCAGAGTGTCTCTTACCTTGGCAGCCGACGCAGTTGTAGCTATTGTAGCTAGTGACAATGGGATTCGAATGGATCTACGAAGCCATAAGAAAGGGCCTGCGGAGATGTCGCTAGAAGCGGCGTGAGGAGGAGCGGAAGAAGACCGAATGCGTGAAACACAAAGGATGACGGCGTCAGCTGTGGCCTGTTTTTGCTTACCCCCTGCTTTATGTCGCGACTCAGGTTATGTGGCTGATGGCACCATGCGACGTGTAATTTAGCATGGGATTATTTGCAAGTGTGGAATTCATGCGCGTGTGTGGGATGAGGTGCTGCTATGATGCCCAGACCTGGACATTGGGACGATTATGGTCCTCAACCAAAGTCCTTGGCTCAAAAGCCTACCTCAAGGCCGGGGTGTTTGGTGTGAGACCGTCAGAGAAGCCTACATTTTTAAGAAACATGTCACCGCACATGTTCCAACCACCAACCTAGATGACCAGGAGACTGTGTTTGCCAGTGTGAGGGGCTGTGTTAGTGTCGCACGTATGTTCCCCAGTGTAGCTCAGTGGCTTATTGGGATGTACGAACTGTCATACCACGGTAAGTTCCAGTCTCTTCGTGCTTCTCAAATAGACACGGAAAAGAAATTAGTAAGTTTACACACGGATGTAGAAATGCTTAAGCAAGCAGTCGACTTGTAAGGTATATTCCACAATATGCCAGTGCGCTTTCTGACTGTGAACCGTCTTCAGACGGCCGTGTTCCTAAGAATCAAGACTGTGCACTTTGTTTGGTGGGCTATGAAAACACAACATGGGTTCCGTAGGCTTGTCAGTGACTACACTGAACAATAGGTAGCGTTAACAGAAGCTAATTACGATGAATCCCCACAGAGGCAAGAGGTGAACAGCGTCTGGCCGGGGCAGCTGAAGACTGCTCTATAAACCCCACACAATTCACAAGCATCGCTTCTGTTATCTATTACCCGGTAACAATGGCGTCTTACAATACAGTTACTGTTTCACTGTCCTCTTCAGTAGAATTTCTACTGTGAATTATTCGGGTGTGACTCTATCAGATAACTATTTGTTTCTTCATATCCAAGATGTTTCTTTATAGTTTGAAGTCTGGCTGCTTGTTCTGAAATTATGTTCCTCTCAGTCGTGTAAATAAGTCTATTACTGTCGCTTGCCTCCTCCCACACTGAATTCGTTGTTCCCATATACTCTTCCGGTGACTACTGCCCTATTATGAAGCCACAAGAACAGCTGTTTAGTTGCAGTTAACTCTCAAGGTATACCATGTTTGAACTGTTAGTAGGCAACATTTTTGATGTTTTTTGCAGGGTTCTTCAACTTACCCTCAATTTCTCACTGATGACACGTCTCGCTTATTCATAGATATCAGAAAAAACGTCTACCCTTTATGGCTTCCACTTACAGTAATTCGGTCGACCCTTGCTGGGATTAGGTTCTAGCTAACTGCACGGCAATAGGTAATGGCCACCTCGTCCCAACTGTTCTTTGGTTAACGCTTCAGGTGGTTTGCTTACGTATATCGAGCTCTGTCACGGTTCTTATGTGGTACCACAGTAAATGTGCATACTAAACATTTTTTCTTTCGGGTGCATTAAACTCTACTTAGTTTGACTTGAATTGCCGAGTGGCAAGTTAGTGCTGTGAACTTAATGGCAGGGTTGAGGCCTTTTATTTTAGAACTACTCATTGCTGCCAAGCATTCTGCTTCGTCCACTGTGTTCAAGATATGTCTTAGATGCAGCTGTTGCTGACCGTACCAATCGGATTATCTCAACCACGTTTCCGCAAAACACTCGAGCTCGGAGAATCCATTGCATAAAATAATAGACCCGTATATAGACGATCTAGGTGACATCATCAACTAGTTACAAGTAATAGGTTGCCATCATCTCCACTACTCTCTTTCAAATTAGATACCTCCTCAAAAATTGTGTATGTGCTGTTCACTACCCTAGCAAATGCACTAATCATAAGGTTGCTGAAAATTCTTCGACAGCCCACGAAGAGTTTTCAGCAACCTCATGAGTAGTACATTACGAATATGCATGTATCGCGATATCTCAAATATCGTAGCAGCTGCAGCAAGAGGCGGCTTGGTGCAGCACATTCAGTTGCCTGGAAACATCACAAACGAGAGATTCAGCTGGGTTCCAGGTGAGTCTCTCGCAAAACCAAATTATTGTGCGAATGAGTGTATTTCGCTAATTTCGTACAATTCTGTTTCAAGTAGAACATAAGGTTGACGGAAACTCGGAGACTGCGCCTACTGATGAGCCCCAAGAAGGGCGAAACCTGTCGTGGGCTGTCGAGGAATTTTCAGCAACCTTATGAGTAGTGCATTACGAATATACTAGTATCTATCGTAATAATTTATATCATGAAATATGTCACTTGTCCTTGTGTTTGAAATGACACTACGTGCGCCTCCAAAGCCGTCATTAAATTTGACTGAAAGCTGAAAATGTAAGATGGAAGAAAAGCGGAAGTTTGTTGGAGATGCCGAAGAAGAAATTATTGCCTGTAGCCTTTTAGAACGGTCGTAACATACTTTTGCAAATTAACAAAAACTTAGTGAGAAATTCAGGAAAGTTCACAGGTTTACATAGATCAAACTAAATGCATTGGATCTAAAAGCTAGTCTTATGGGAAATTCCCCTATATTTTCTTGCTAATACACTTTGCTATACCTCTGTTCATACCTAGTTTGGACGGATGGAAGCAAAACGTTTTTTACAAACCAAGCCCCTTCAAAAGTGCTATTAATCGCACTGTACCCAATTAAATACGTTTATTGTTGCCGATTAACCACCATTATTGTTGATGGCGCAGAATTTTAAATAAGTGATGGGTAGAACAAAGGTGACTGTCATACAATAAATAAAAGTTGAAGATAATTTGCGATGAATTATACCCAAGTGTGAGTTTAATAACTATACATGCAGAACAAAATGTTTTTTGAAACATGGTGGTACGAACAATCTCTAAATAGATAACAGACGACTAAGGGCGCATTTCCTACCCCAGATGGCCAAATGGTCGTAAGGAAAAAGCGGAGAATTCTCGTAATTTTAAATTGGTTTTGCATATACTCACATGAATTTTTTACACAAAGTTGTTGCCGTGCTTTGCTGCTTGTTCTTTTCATAATTTGCTGCTTGCCAAATCTTTGCCTTACATCTCGCAGCCCTCAGTCTCAGCGAGGCGATCAACTGTATTGCGGAGGGTCCGCAGCACAAACTTTCACAATCTGCACGTGAAATCAAAGACTGCGATTTGGTGACAAATCCAAAAGCCAATGTGATTTTGATACCAGACGAGGAGGCCTTTAAATGTACGTGTAAACCTGAATCAGAAGGCTAAGCAATAGCTGATAGTACACTTCGAGTCGCTTACTATGTTTCATCCATTATTTGAGTAATAACACATCGCCAGAGAAGGGCGTGGTCATGCGTCATCTACACCACACACAAAAATTAAATTTTCGAAACAATATTGTTCACCGTGTAACTATCGTGGAATGCTGGCTTACTTATACTGGAAGTTCTCCTTCTTACTGGCTAGAAGTCTGTAGCCAGCGTTCGCAAAACACTAACTCCTGTGTCCGCGCTGTCAAAGTGATAAACAGCATGAGCGCACCATCCGGCTTGAATAAACTAGTTTCAAATATTTAGCCCTCCCTGATATTGAAAAAAGCATGTTAAAGCCATGTACACCAACTCAACAGTACAGATTCTGGAAAGCACCCTTGTTTTGTTGTAATTTATGATATGTTTAAACTGGCTGGTGCTAAAAAAAACAACAATAATTGCAGTTTTAATGACACAAAGTTTGGATCACCGTGGATGATCTTCGTCAGCTGCAAAGTGATTGGAATCACAAGGAAAAAAGAAACAATGAGTGACTGGTATCGGTGTGCGGTCAACTTCAATAAGCTGCTCAACTGCCTGCTGCTATCTGCTGTGTAAATACCATTACAATCCCCAGAGCAGATTGTGAATGCACACTTAGTTCGATCAATTGGCTTGATGGGGTATTTAGGGCGTACCATGTATATGTCAAAGACATTGCGTTCCTTGAACCCTGTACGTATGTTGAACTGCGATAAAACCGCGCGAATTCACTCAGCGGTTTGTGTTCAGAAGAATATCTGAACTGTTGACAGGATGATAGTGTCTCCTAGGTTTCGTTGCGACTGTTTGAGCGTCCTCTCAATTGATATACAGGTTATATTTTCCGCTGCAGTATACTCCTGAAGTAATTAACCTCGGTCGGTTTATCAGCCAGCTTACCACGGTTCGTTTCAAGTTGAAACGACGGCATGAAAATCAGCCCAACTATAGTCGAGAATGACACAAAATCACATCGAAACCTTATTATTTGGATGTAACGAAACAGTCCAAAAAGCCAAGAAAACGGTCCACGCTTTCCAATTTACTAGTAAGGCTTACACCTTTGCAGGAAAATGCAACAAGAAATGTAGCAACTCATGTAAAAAATCTCGCTGCACAGTCACAAAAGTATCATAAACACAGTGCCACTAACTACTTTGTGGATGTGAGAACTGACTAAAGATATATTTTCTTAGATGTGCTATGAAGACTTTTGCCACCAGTTAGTGCGATTGGGGAGCCCAGGACTACTGTGGTTGTTTGTTTATACAAGATCTGTGTGAATGTAAAGTAAATCTACAATGACAAGATGGCAAATTAGTGTGCGGCCAAAAATGCGCCATTTTTGAGCAAATGGTGCAGAATTTCGTGGCTTTGAGTGACAGGTCCCTGGGGGGATAAAAACGATACGGAAACTGACAAAGGTTCCGTTCTTTCGAAAGTTTTCTACTTAGGCTGAATTACGTGGTTTGGGAATATTGTACCTCTGTAATTTGGTGTGGTTTTACAACCCACAACTGTTTTGATTGCCGTCCCTTGTGAATCTTTGGTAGAACGTAAAATCTAAATGTTTGGTTGTTCTTAGGATTCGAGGAGATCCAGATGGACAGTAGGAGCTTCTGAATGATCATTCTCATAAAAGCTGGTTTGAGACCTATTTTGTTGGGAGCATCGTTCGACTTATATCATGCTGTAGGCTTATATGACCAATTGTTGGGTGCAAAAAAGCCTTATTTCCATGATCAGTTTTGTCGTGCATGGATGTGGAATTTCAATTCTCTGCCTCTGAGGTATGAATGGATTTCTCTTTTTAAAGAGTCAAGTGCCCGATATTTTGCAGCTCTTCATTTAGATGTGGTTAGTAATTTTCCGTG
This sequence comes from Opisthorchis felineus, assembly GCA_004794785.1. Taxonomy (NCBI): domain Eukaryota; kingdom Metazoa; phylum Platyhelminthes; class Trematoda; order Opisthorchiida; family Opisthorchiidae; genus Opisthorchis; species Opisthorchis felineus. Next base: position 817,980 of record SJOL01008033.1, on the reverse strand, counting down.
CACAGTGTTGGCAATCCTAAATCCAGGTTAATTGCCAGCTTCTATGGTTAATTTTCTAGGTTTCAGTTTGATTTTTGGATTAAGGGATCTAAGTAACCTGCGCTGGAATTTAAAATTTGGCCCTTTTTGAATTGGTTGGATTCACTTAGGTTCTTCCAGGAGAAGTTGGCGAGAGAATTACTTGGTACAAATTCAGCCGGTGAGTGGCAGTTAGACAGTTGTTGAGGCGCTAATCCGATCAGTTGATTAAACTTCTCTTCTGAGGTTAGCGTGACCTCCCAAAAAACTTTTCCTGTGTGTGGTGGATAACATTTAATACACAAGTTCGAAATTCTCGGGAAATAAGTGTTGGAGATACATATCCACATTATAACACTGCCAAGCAATCCATCCTAGATGGAGCAAACAGAATGAATACAGTAACTTAAAAAAGTACCAGAGGATGTTCGAGCTGCTACCTGTGATCAACGACTACTGTCAAGGGGTTTGACTACAAGAGATCACGGACTGGATTCGGTCCTGGAGCCACCAAATTTAAAACAAGCGGTGATTGAGCCAGTTGACTAGTTTCTCAGCCAGAGTAATCTGATTGTTGATTTGTTTTAGAATTCTGTATGAATGAGGCCAAAAGACTGTGCGCTGCGTGTGACGTCTGTTCTGGTAGAGTGGTGGTAAAAAAAGCTACAATTCCGGAGCACCTTACAACCCAGCGTTTCAACCCACAATCTTCTCGACCTAATTCTTGATAAAACCTTGCAAACCTTTTAAATTATAACGTATGCCTAACATATGCATGGTTTTCAATGTTTGTCACTCAGATTTGCCTGGATCGCTCCAGGTGTGCTCATTTGCAATTACGCAGGCGGCAAAACCTAACAGAGTTTTTATGCAGATAGATTACGTAGAGATATAATGAAGTAATTCAATTGCTCAAATACAAAGACATTAAATTTTACTAATATTCAGCATTGTCGAGGTAAAAACGTACTTTTATAACACGAAATTTCCATCAGACCATTGCTAAATTATTTGAGGTGGTTCGCTGAGCAACCCCCCCCCTTAACACGGAAAATTCTGGTGTCCGAAGCGAGGTCGTTAGCTTAACAGCGTATTCTTCACATTTGTCCCCACAGCCAAAGCCCACCAAAAATCAGGAGAATGAGGGTTGTCATCTTGTTGAAGCCGAACTCGTCATCAGTCAGAAATTGTCAGTTAATTTATGCAAATCAGCATACCAGTTGAGAAACCGCTACTGTTCCTTTATTTCAGATTTATTGCAAGTGCATTTACTACTTACCTATATATCTGTATATCTACGTCGTCTAAAACAAACAAACAAACAAAACAAATGTGTTGGTTGTCAAGTGTAAAGGTACTATGGAACAACTGGGAATAGCTATCTGCATGCAGCTGTTTACCTCACCAAAACCCTCGAACGGATGTTATAGCTTAGTTATCGTAATATGCTGTATCAGGCGCTGGTTTTTTGAAGGTCCTACCAGCTAACTTTGTCATCCATTCGCTATTCTATTCATCCAAAAGGGCTAACCTCGAAAAGAAATCAGCTCGAAGAGGCAAAACGAATGCTATCTGACAGAAGGTACAAGTGTCAAGTATACGCCCACCACATGCTTACGGACAAAATGATGAAGCAACCATCTAACTTCAACGGCTTTGGACAAGAATATCGATTTGAGACCGATTACAGAGCCCCCAGTGGAGAACATCCGCCCGTTTTCAGTCATTATATCACAGGGCGAGATGGACGAAGGGTAAGTGGATATCAAACATGCAGTTTCACTGAGAACACCTTAAAAAAAGAGATTAACAATGGTGTGTCTAGTCGGATTGTAATATGTACTCGGAATTACTTTAACAATTCAATCAGGCTAACAATTAACGATAGGCGAAATAATGAATCTGGGCTTGCTATGGAACATACATACCACCGCATAATACCTTATAAAAATACCCAACAACAAAATTCCTTTACAAAATTTGGTTAGGACACATTTGCAACTAAAACGTTAAGAAATGAAAAAACTTCCCTGCATTATCATATTCACTGCTAAATATATTCGAAGGCTATCAAAGATGAATCCATATAAAAATAGGAATAATTCTGGCAGCTAAACTGTGAATGTCTTACAAGCA
>SJOL01008033.1:783294-810830 GCA_004794785.1 Opisthorchis felineus | reverse complement strand
GGTTAGAAAAATCTCGGCTCTAACAGTATATGACTAAAGATGGTAATTTTGTAAGCTTTTGTAAAGATACAGGTCAATAGAATGTATAAAGATAAACAGAAAAAATTAAGAATAGGCAGATATAAGAAGGTTGTCTCTGTTTTCATGCCAGACGAACTGTGAGTTACGGCGCAGTTTTTAGAAACAGGCGCTGGAGTCTAGTCTACAGCCTAAACGACTGCCTGTAATGCAGCAAAGTGCCATTAGGTGATGCGAGTGAAATGCCTGCGGATCATGTAAATAAAATCCAGAGGAGGTTAACTTTTAGTTAACTGGAATGCTTACTTATCACTATGTTGGGTTCAGACAACACCGAAGTACTTTTCAAACGGGAAAGTTACAGGTAATATTAAAAGGCTCGAAGAATTTTCTTCAATAATACCTCTGACAGCTACTGAAGTCATCATGTTTCGGGGAGAAACACAGCCGAAAAACATCAAATTAACGAAAACTAAAAGTCCATGAGCGACCGCCTGAAGAGTCCGAAAATTTCTTTTTTTCCACTATACTCTCTTATTTTACTAATATGACTTAGCACGCATGTATTGCTCGTCATTGTTTATATCCACAAAACTTCTGAAGAAGGGACATGCCGTACATAATGATACTTCATTTACCTCTGTAAGTGTGCAATATTGAGAAGTTTTTGACAACGGTTTGATAACTGGGTTCAAAGGTTAATCTCTGATAACATTCCTCCTGGATTTTTATTCAGCTGCTTCAGCTGCACACAATCCCACATGCCTTATTTGGTGGTGAGGATGGGTTTCTGCGACGAGCTTCTGTTCAGACGGTGGATACATTACTTCCAGAGAGGGGTGGAGGCTACGTGAAACTGACCATAAAATATCAACCCGATGGAAATGCTCTAATTGGGCATCCGGAAATCTCAGAGGACTTATGGGTATGTTTATTTAAATTTGACATAATTGCGTCCAAATAAAATACAAGCTCACCAGATGACTATACGTTTACGTACTTTTCGTGCAACAACTATTGGATCCGTACCAGATATTCAAATCTGGTTAGACACAGCAAAGTCTGACCTAAAACTAACCTTTACTGGAAAATGTGGCGTCCAGCTCTAAGGATCTTCCTTTTAACCAAACGCTTGCTAATGACAGTAGGCGACTCCCCTCAGTTGCGACTCTGTGGCTTTTTTGTGGCGTCAAAATATGGACGAAGTTTTTTTGACATCACTCGACATTTATTTAACTCCCTCCTGTGTATAAGAAAAAAATAGCAATTTACTTCAGTCGGAGATTAGTTGAACAGACAAAACAGATCTAATTTCAACAGCTTTACAAGATGTGCCCCATAATTTAAGCCGTGGTTGAGTCCAGATTCGCGGTTCCGGAAACACGTTTAGAATAAATTTGGAGGTTTACACAAATACCTTTGGAGTGAGAACATACCGCTCTCGGGTATTTTTTTTAAAAAACCGTATTGTTAGAGTATCGTATTTCCATAACCGCTGGACGTTTTTCGGTATTTGGACTAGCCGTCAATGATGGGCCGCTAAGTGATCGTTCGAGTAGTGATCAGCTGCAGAATCTGGGTTTTTAAGCGAATATCTGGTGACAGGTTAATCTAGCTAAGAAGTTCTGACCTAAATTTGGCTCGGATAGTGTTAAAAAGAGTGAGCACCACGTGGTGTATAATATGGAATTTTTAAAGTCTAAACAGCATAGTGGGATTAGGCGTTGTAACCCGACGTTTCGATTGTCGTAGGCAACTTTTTTCAAGGGTTTTTACAATCAATTGCATCATAGAAATCCTTAAAAAAGATTGGCCACGGCAATCGGAAAGTGGGATTACATCTTATCTTAATGCGATGTTTTTTACTTTAATAAATTCTAAGTTATTTTTGCATTGCTAATCGTTGGTCTGTAGCTAATCAACACCAGATAACGCTAACTTGATCTGTGCATTCGTGAGAAGAGCAAGTGCAAGCCATTCAGCCAGTCGTGGCTGAACAATACATTATTCAAATTGCTGGATAAAAAGATGCACTTTCACATCTCACCATAGAGCTTTGATGTGCGGCGTTTTGGTGCCTACCAACAGCTCTATAGTGCATCTCAGTCTTTCAGTTCTGGCTGAAACTATATCCGGATGGGATACTTCATAAGGTTAACCAACAACATCCTAATACTTAACTTTGTAACGCATTTGTGACATATCAGATGCTCAAGACTGTCTATTTCTGCGAGATTCTACTTGGTATTTGATTTTGGGAGTCTTTTTCTCTGAGAAGGACATTGTTATATTTTGAGAGCCTTTTTGTGGACAACCTCGCTGACACTTGATTCCGACGACCATTGTTGCCTGTTTCACGCTGTTAGAAAAAAACAGCAGATGCCCAAATGTGTTTAACCGGCATACAGTGCACGAAGCATTTCCAAACCCCATTTGGTAAGTGTGTTTCTGACCACGTGATACCGGATTTAGGTTCTACTTTCCTATCCGTACACATTGCTGACCCAAGGTGACATACGATATTCGCAGCTGATTAGCGCTAAAAGGATTTTTCTGTCAACTTTTCGTGCGTCTGCAGAATGTTCTGCTTGCGTCTATGTCCCCTGTTTTATGCAGAATTACGCTGAAATGCCATTATAATATCATAACATTCTCTGTTACATAATGAACTAACCTCCTTCACTGTTACAGGCAATGGTTCTCAAATGGAACAAAGTTGGAACCGACGGCGTTGTCTGGGTCATTGACTGGCCAATTAAATGCCCCTATCTAGCATGTTGATTGTTTCCCCTCAAATGTCTCGAGTAACGCAATCAAAATATCCTGAAACCTGATTCTACACTCGGCATAAATAATTACACACCATTGCTGCCTATAATAGTTCTCCGAATGAATAAATGATTATACCAAATCTTCCGAAATTCAGTGACCAATTTTCAGATATCCGGCAACTTGGGATTGGTCCATGGAAAGTTATTTTTCTGGAGCTTTGCAGAGAGACTGCTCCACATTACAAGCATAGAAAGTTGTTGCCAGAAGACGTCCACAGTTCGGGCAGCACTCTGTTTTTTGTACATTGCGATGGCTTCCACTTTGTGTGACGGGTTTTGCGCAGTAATTTGTCCCGCAAGAGCGTAGATTCATTACATTTCTTTCCTATCTCCTAATATCATGTAGTTTTAGAAGCGCAGTGACCGCCCACTCCACTGGTCATCACTTATCAGGGAACCAACGTACATGTGAAGAAACCCAACTCTAATTATCAGGATTATAGCAAAAAAGAACCGAAACTGATGCTTTTTTAATCAGCCAAGCGGGTAGTAAATTGTCATATTTTCTATTCCACACAATGACACGCAATGACAGTGCTCTACTGAGTAAGAATCCTATTAAATAGTATTACAGGAAGATGTAAACATTTATTTAACTTGAAGCCTTTTAAACAAGGCAAGATACCGAAGGCTGCACTTTAGTCACAAAAGCATACAAAAAATGGTCGGTCGAGATCATTCGGTACCGATCATCATATTTGCTATGAATTGGCTTAATTTTTGAATTCCTCAGATCGGTTCGGGACTTTGTTTGCAACAGTTCTAAACCATTTATTGCATTTGCAATTAATCGACCAATAGCAACACCTACAGAAACAAAACATGAGTAAGAGGGGACAAAAAATATGAGACGCAGTGACGTATCCTGAAAGACATTACAGTAGTATGAATTATCCGGAATGGTGAAATGTCCGAGTCTGTCACGTGAACATTGCGCTGGCCAATGTTCTTTCTCCCTTAAATCATCAGTAAATCCATTACCACCCTAGAATTTCGAACACAAACCCCTAAAGCAATATGCATTTTTGTTTATCCTACTTGCTGTTAATCATGCTGTAGACGATTTTGCATTTTTTTCGAATGCAATGGGAAACCTTATTCAGACGAAGCTTGCTTCAGTCGCAAAAAATAAAGAGGTAGCATAATTTATGGGCCTCGTATATGCCAATTATGCCACTACGAAGAAGTGCCACGAAGTATCTGTGCCACTAAACAAGTACGCCTATCACCAATACTGCGCGACATTCAAACTTTTCCGGAACCAACTGATAATAGTACCGCTACCTCTGTCATAAGCTTAACCTAAACTGCCGTTCGGAGGTCTCAGGGGAGGCCAAGTTACATTTACATCACATCACTGCTCCAAAAGTGTCGCATTGGTATTAACCTACAGAAGCACAAGTCCGACAAACAAAGTGATTTTTTCGGAACGAAGTTCATAAAAGCTTTCTTTCCAAACAACCGGCAGATTGCCACTATGTTCTTCCTGCAACTGGGCCCTCCAAACCCACATTACCTGTCCATCCTAGGAAGACAACGAGACGGTGTGTGGTGATAACACGTTGACAAAAATGCTAAGCAGCAACATCATTGGAAATTTCATCTGTTGCTTTTTCCGGTGGAAATATTTGCACTATGTGCAAATATATTAAAAATTTTCTTCCAGGCTATTGCTTAACACTTAGAGGTGTAACGTGAACATCTTCTACGATACAGACTCTGTCTGGGTTACCCCACCCACAAGTCGTAATGTATCTATTTTAAACCGTTGAACTTGAGAGCTACAACACATTGAGGGCACGCGTACAGCTTTTTGGGTCGTTATTTGTTCAACAAATGTTTCGTATCATGAACCATTCTGCAAGTATGATACCCATAATTTAAGCCACTAGAATATTAGTAAGACAAAACAATACAGAAACTTCCGCTTCCCTATTACATCAGCAAGTGCACCAGTTGAGGTGATATCGAACTACCCACCTCTAAAGCTGTACATTTTGTTTGAAAAGTAGCATGTTATACACTTCTACTATATCAAACCTGAATTTCGAGTTTTAGTTGCCCCGAATAACGTCAAACTTGGATGTACATACAGTGATCAATAAACGAACCAATCCAATTAAAGTCCAAAACTATGTCATATTCCATCACTGTTCCACTCTGCATATGCAAACGTGAATAAGAGATACACATCAAACTGGATGCTTTCCATAAGTGTCATGCAGGGAGGGAACGGGGCACCATGAATCAGAAAACCGATGTATAATCGTGACTAGACTGGTATACTGGAGGGAGCCTAGCTATGAAAGAAGTCCAGATAGCGATTTGAACTGTGTTTTTGGCAGCCTGGTACGTTCACGGGCTGTGATAAAACTGGGTGACTGACTTGCATCCAGTGCTAGAGAGATCAGTTCATGGAAAGAAGCTTGAGCATCCAATCACTACCAGAGGTCCGTAAGGTGCCAGATGGGCTTGCTTAAATCCCATCCTGTGCTACGTACGTTGACGTTCTAGAGGCTGCCGAAAAGGGTCACCCAAACAGCAGTACATTCACTCATGACGACTATAATTTTTGTGCGTTTCGTTCCAAGATGAATTTGTTATACAGCGACTGTGGTAAAAATCGTATTGTTCCTGAAATCTGGCCGACAGCTCGTCGTCAGTTGGTGTGTTTCATAAACCTGGGTAATTGTTGCGTCGAGATAATTTATCTTGCTCCATTTTTCTAGGGTAAGAATGACGTGTTGGTGAGTGAGTGCGCCTCGTTCATAGAAGCCTGGTGTCTGAGTTCTTCACCGGGCTCTCATGCTTTTTTAAAACCGCCAAAAATAAGCGGATTTTTGAATGGTTGCCTGTCACTTATTCCTTTGCAGCGCAGCCAATGGGATAATTATAAGTCTGAAATTATTTATCCGTAAACAAGTAATTTTCGAATTTATTTACCAAGTTTCTATCTTCTTGGAGACACCTCTTTTGGGAAAACCTCTATCTCTAGCAAAACGAGAAAAATGGATCCATCTGTTTCGCCATCTTTACGGAAGCAAAATCTCTTTGGAGACATTCTTCGTATTTCAGAAACAGATCTTTGAAATATTTTTCTCTCTCACCGCCGATATATCTCTTCTTCAGAATGCAAAAAAAATTATGTTGCCTGAAATAAGCAGCCTACACACAGTTTACTCACGTAGAAATGTTTGGGCTGAGAGATGCCTCTGACCGAATAATTGATACCAATTCAGTTCACTTCCGTGTAGATTTAGAACGCCGTGAAACCAGTATGAAGTTTGGAAATTAGACTTTCATCTCAGCTTGGAAGGCTGTTTACAAGTTTGTCTGGACAGACAGGGTCGTTTAGGACAATGGACAATAATTGTATCGAAGACTTAAGTGAAGCCCATCAGTAGTCCTTTTTTAAGAGGAATTTCCTTTCGCATTACATGCAGATACTTTTAACTCACTCCACGTTTCTCAATACGCATAGGTGAGTAAGCAAGCGTCATCAAGCACTCAGATAAGTAATCGCAAAATTGTGTACGTGTACATTTTTCCATCGCTTTGATATCACACTGTTAACATACCTAACACCTGTTAGTAAGCTGAACCAACAAATCTCGAAGGTCATTATATCAGTTTGGGTTCTTTTCGAATTCTTCTGAAGCGTCGAAACGATAATCGGAGTGCAATGAGCATTTACGCTTCTCTTGTACTGTAAAACAGCGTGATCTCTACGATGCAGATGACTTGTTTGGGTAGTTAGCAGATCCCAGTTTTCGCATGTGCGCAGAACACCATATGTCACGTCGACAGACAGCATACCAAAGAACACTGTGAACAAAAGATTAAATATTTGAGGAGACGTATCGGCTTACATTGTCTTAGTATTAATTCTAGGACAACCGTGGGCAAGCATCTGGCCCTCGCATGTTTGCCAACGGATCTCATTCCCTCGAGTCTAAATTTTCAATAAATGCCTTTGTGTGGCACCATATACGTTTACGCTCCAAGTGGCCACGCTACGCCAAATTTGTGGAGGCATCCACTGATCCAAGCACTGTTGATCGGTATCACACCCCAGCCATCCAAGGTAAGAAATCTTTTTGAGCAACAGCAGCGGGATGTTTGTGAATTTTGAACAGCTGGGTTACCTAAGAAGACAGTATCTGATAAAGCCGGACAGGCGTCGCATTTTTGGCCTATCTTTGGACTGTGCGCAAGGAAAGTCTCTATTTATTAGGGACCGCATCAGTGGAAACCCCCTGGGCGTTGGCGACAAAATGGTTGTGTGCGCATCCCGGGTATATCAGCCGTATATGTAATGTGGTGGTGGAATCATGCGGAGACCCGGTTTTGAGGACATCCAATTTTCATGGGGTTGTTGTTTGTAACTATATACTACTATGAATGTACACCATAGCCACTTGATCGTTGTGATTTTAATTAGGAAGGGGCTACAGCAATTCATTTCAACATCGTACAAAGGCAACTTGAGCCTTCGAATAAATAAGGGCCATTTGGAAGTTTAGAGTTCCTTCGCGAAGATTATCACTTTATGCAAAGTGTCGAGTGTTGAGATTTGCGTTGCTGAGGTTATCTGAAAACAAGTTCCACCGATCTCCTGCAAAACTGAGTCGGCGAATTTTTCCTTCTTGATCGGAACACCGGTTTTGCGAATTAAACTGCCTTAATAATAACTTACAACGGACACGCTCCAGCATCCGTCCGTTACTGATTATCATTTAAAGGAAATAAGTGGGACAAACGGGACTGTCGTCGCATGCATTGTTGTTATCTAGAGCTTGTGGAATCGCGTTCATGGTGTTTGGTTTGTCATGGGACTGTGAATTAGAACCACTGCAGCTAAACGGTCGGATGACGTTGCTTGGAGTTCTAGCTTCATTTATTCAAACGAAGTCTTTCTATACCGTGAAAGGGTTTCAGTGTACACCTCGGTATGTCAGCTAGGTGCAAATCACTGACAACTAAAAACTCTATTTCTACTTAGCGGACAAACATACCCATTCAGTTTTCTTCCTAATCCTGTGAACTGCTTTGTGTCCCTTGAGCCCACCACGCTTGCAGCTCACTTAGGAACGTGTAATTCCAACAGATTCAACCTGACGGGGTCCACCATTTCGTCTGCCTCTATAGGTATAAACGTAGCTTCATTCTCTGGTCCATCGAGATAATCACATTGCCCATCTGAATTTTAGCAGATTAAGAAACCATTTCTAGCACTGAATGAAATGCTGGGAGGAGGAATAATGCTGATACGCAAACGCCCTCGCACGTAAGTCCAAGAGCAGCTCGCAAGAAACTGTTTGGCCATTAAACACTAATAAATGGTCCAAAACTGTATCAGTCGTGTTTTCTTTCATTGTCTAGCGTGGCTTGTTTGGTCTACTGTCTTTTGGAACCTATTGGATATTGAGTACGTTGCGATCAAAAACCCTTTTATCCATCTATTCTTCACGAACCCATGTGTGGACTGAAGCCCATAAGAAACGCAACTCAGGTTTGCCTTGTACTTCGGTCTGACGCATCACTCTTTGGATTTACATATAGTTCGTTCTAGATATGTCTATCAGTACCTTTCGAAAGAAATCTGACAGAATTTCCCGACTGCGAATATGGAAAGAAGGGGCTAGATAAAATCAATACTGATTCAGCGAGTGGAATTCCTTAAGACGAGTGTTCAGATCAGGCGGCTGGCATCGGAAGAGCGGCATGGGCGGGATATTGGGTTTGGACTCCAGATGAATTCCACGTAGACGCAATGTTACGATGAAGCTGAAGTTATGAGGACGTTATGCGATATAAAGAAAACGCAGAGAATGTGCCTAGCTGCTGAGTACGCAGAGAAGGGGTGGACAAGCAAGGCCGCTAATTATCTAGATAGTTGCCTCCCAACCCTGAGGACAGACCACCTGACCACAAGTGTGATGAACTCCGAAAAAAACAGAGGCAAACATGGGCAGTATATCACTCCTATTTGGTTTGTCTGTTTGGTTTAAAAAAACAAACTTGAAACTGGTTTTCAGCTGGTCAGATGTACGGTCGCTAAGGTATTCGGATGCATGCTCGGCTGCTTGAAGCAAAACAGGTACTTTGATGACATATGTGTTTCTTGAGTTCACAACGAGGCAAGGGGGCACACAAAAGAGAGTTGCACGGTATGACTCTAGGATGCGTTTGTCAAACTGGAGATCAAAAATGGCAGCCGTTCGTCTTTGTACGTGATAACGCTCCCTGTTCCTCCGAGATTGAAGATGTGAGTCTGAGAGAACTAGTTACAGAAACCAGATTGTTGCTTGTCGCAAAATGCTTTCCTGTGTTGAGTTGGATCGAAGGCACTTGGAGTATTTTTGCTGTCCCGTGTGGTCCTGCATGGACTTTGGGTACAAAGAAATGCTAGACTCAGAATTCTTGGCTAGCTTCGACTATACTCTCTTGTTGGTTGTTTTATTTGCAACAAACCAGAATAGATTCGAAGGATGACCAGGTATGCGAAGCCTTCTTACTATTAAGTCATCTAATGTAACCTGTTTTTACTGGTATATATACATGTATAAATATTATATGACAAGTAGTTTAAATAAATTGTTTATTCCGCAAGGGAAGCCAGTCTATGCTGAAAAGCCTAGAAATATTGCACAGCTGTTCCACCTAATTGGAAATCATCAACTGTATGCTTTCCACGAAAATCTAGGAAGTTTAGAATCCCCTGTACAGCTTTTCAACACAGATTGGCTTCACTTAATGGATGAAAGCTCAGTTGAAAATGCTTGTCATACACCACATATATATAATATACTGATATATTAATTACATCAAGAAACGTGAAATTTGATTTGGAAAAAACAGGAATGCTGAACATGTTAATTGGAGTGAAAAATTTGTGGACTTCCTTCTTCGCGTCTAATTATGCAACTGTGTGATTCTCTAAGGGTAATGAATTTTTGCTAGTTGCAAATGTACAATGTAGCTCGTACCTTCACTTTGAATTTGCAACGGAAGCTCCAAATACGAAAAAGGCATTTTTGCTCACTTCTGATTGCCAGGTTTTTTTAACTTGAGTATACTCTAAACCATTTGATCACTGTTTCTGAATAAACAAGTTTCAAGCTGTCAAAGGACAAATGCCTCCGAGTACTACGGTGAAAACTGGAATCGGTGTTCTGCAGCTTGATTTTTGATTGACGAAAATTTCGCCTCAGTCAGCTACAGTGACATCTGATGCACAACGTGCTTTTCTTGTACATCAGAGGTTGTCCTTCGGCCAAAAGAAAATTACACTTCACCGTGTCGTTTGCCCATGGATCAAGATCATTGAGCCAGATGGTGTTAATCATCAATGGAAAGATGATCACCTCATCAATGGAATATTGGTTTAACAAGAAATATTGGGTGTGCTTGGTCTTCTGTACGCCACTTCTTTATAATCCTGGACAAAGGCAGCAGAACTTCAGTTCTCCATGAGACCAGGCGGGATTGAATGGTTACCAACTTGTGTAATCATCAGAATGTATCGGTCGACACGTACCTGCAGAATACAGGGCAAACTCCCGGCTCCACTGAAACAGTGATGCGAGCAATTAGCCAGATCTGATATGCTAGCTCTATAGGTGGAATGAGGCACGCATATCTAATGATCAACTGCCAGTTTTTCAAGACAAACGCAACCTGACTGAGATAACAGGAGCCAATGTGAGGGGATCGGTGGATCGTTTTGCGGTCGATGTCGACAGCACGGTCGACCGTTTACCTTAAAGTTCCGGGAGGATATAGCGCGCAAGCGGTACAGTCGACATGTATCATTTTCATTCATTAGGGGAGGAACAATTCGGGCTGCAAACTAATGGGAACTCAGTGTGCTTTCTCAAACGGAAAAAAGGGAACCTTTACCTTGAAATTTACTTGTGATTACACTTTACCCGAGAGTTACTCTAGTGGTAACAATGTCAGTCGGTAAAAAGCTACGTCGTGAGAATTTGGACGTCACATTTTACAACTTAGTAGACTCTGCTGGGCCGTTTCAAAGGGTTTTTGTCTATCAAAAACTTTAAGCTCCTATGCTTCACTGGGCAATTGCTGATACATCCTTTTATCTCCTTATGCGTAGCAGTCCAATAATATAGAGTAGGATTTAGACAAAATTCCTAGCATTTTCATTAGAACAGAGACTCCATTGAGCAGCTTTGGAGACCCACATTCAGTGATACTGAGTCCTAAACCATGAGGTCCGCCAACAGTGTAATCCATTACCAGTCACAAAAACAATCAATAATTAGCAGTTGGTCAGGTGACCGTTGATCTACTCACCGAGTTTGACAGCTGACTTGCAGACGTTTCGTCACCATTCGGGGAGATATCCTCAGTGCGCTGCTGGGTGGGTGATGATGCCTCTGCTGTATCTGATGACGTCTCATTGAGTGATGACGAAACGTCTGCAGGTTAACTGCCAAACCTGGCGAACAGACGAACAGCCACCTGATCAGTTACGAACACGTGCAACCGAGCTACCAATATACCAACACAATATCAACACATTACCAACAACCGATATTTCCTCACTGTATGAAACGCCCTAAAATTTTACATGAGTAATTTCACAGCTGCACCCTTGATGGAGACTTCAGACATATTCTTTATTTCAGAGAGGTATCAAAAATAGATCCTTTCTTTTAAGCTTATATCCAAATAACTATTGAGCCATCAACAAACGATTTTAGCTAGGACACTCATTTTTTAAAATCTGAGGTTCTTTATCATCATAGAATTGCACAAGACAGCATGAACTATCACTCCGTCTTCAAGTAACAAATGATTCATCTTATTAGGAATGGTAGCTTGGAATTTGTCAGTTTTAATAGTATCCGGTGCAGGGAAGAGATAGCAACAGCTATCAAGGCAATTCGGAGCGATCCACAGACTGAGTCCTGATTAAGAGGCTTTCACTTCTTTATTATCAGGTACATTAAATAATGAGAATAGGAAATATCAAATATGTTAAATTGGAGGTGGTAGTCGATTAAAAAGAAGCCTGTAAGTAAGCCACGGCAACAGGTGGTTTTGCCGGAGACCCTTCAAAGAGGACGAGGCGATTTAATGTCTTTTGATCTGTTTAACTTGTGGAACTAAATCACATGAGATAACTGCAGTCTTTTGATGGTCCACCAGACAGCCAGTGCTTATTAAATATGCTTGAAATTAGCTCCGCCCAGCTTTCAGAGGCCTGTGGGAATCATCGCACCTTCTTCAAACACATAATAATACCAGTCAGAGTGTCACTGATAGCACATGATGCGATTTTGCTGCAAACATCTGTGTTTGAAAAGTTCGCATTTTTTCCAAGCCACAACAGAATGTTTCGTGTGGTAGGTGAGGCCTTAATTTCGGAAAGTGCTGCAGTGCACTAATATGAGCGCGCAGCTCATAAGTGTCTTTCAAGATACTTCCAAGATACTTGGAGGAATACAGCATAGATTAGACCTTTATTTACTGACATTAACGAGGTAACCTGGGACATTCACATTTGGTTACAGAAAATAAGCACTTGTTTGCCGAACGATCGAGTGACAATCGTTCAGCTGCAACATCCTTTCGGTGCCTAGCTGCCATGCACCCACGGACTTGCTGATTAGTAAGTTTGCGCTTTAACCACTGAGCCATCGCGAGCTCAGCAGCACACCAGTATTAGCCGGTCAACGGAATACGTAAAGGCGAGAGGGAGCATACATATTTTTGGTAGTGACGCAGAAAGCCTGCAATCTTGGCCTTCTTTTTTACGTTTTAAACCCAAACTGTTGGAATTCGTAGCTTTCTGAATAAAAGCTCAATGTCAAAAAATGTTTAGGTGATAAAAACATATACGTACTACCAAGAGAGCAAAATTGTCTCCAGCTAGGATGCAACCTGTGGTGTTTATAATATCTATCCTAAAGTAACACTTAAAACGAGTCTTCTGGTTCGACGTTATCACAGGTGTGTTTAGAAATCTTCGAAGTGCACGCAAGATGGCACAGGATCATTATTCCCTAGTTTGGTGAAAACTGTCGTTCCCAACTGCAATTACCTCAAATTCCAGTCCGGAAAAATAAATCTGACCTCCTCTGAATAGTCCAATTTTCTCCTATGTCGATCGTAGACGATCTGAGTTTCGGTTGCGCTTGTATTGGGTTTATGAAAGGACCCAAGGGAAAACTCAGTGCCTTCTTCTATCGAGACCTTTGGAAGATTCAGCCTCCTAATAACCAATCTCAGCTACAAGTGAAGCTTATAACCAAAGTTGCGCAGTTGGGTGCGCACTGATGATGTCTCCTCGAATGGTGACGAAACGTTTGCAAGCCAACTGCCAATCTCGGCGAACTGATTAACAGTCACCTGATCCACAACCAACAAACTCACCCGAGCTGCCAATATTTCAACACATTACCAGTGTCAGAATGGTAGCTATTTTTAAACGCATTTATCTGTTTCACAAATCATCGCTGCTTTTAGATGGGCATCTAATATTAGCATAATCAATGGTTGGCTATAAAGGAAGCATGAGCGACCAGGAATGAATGTATCTCCTACTCGACAGGGATCTCCCAATGTACAACGTACGAACGTCATCTGTTTAATCTATTTTTCCATAAAATTGACTGAGACCAAGGGGTTGTGCAGGGTTGTACCTGCCGATTACTTCGACTGATGCACCACCACATCTAACCAAACCAACCTTTCTCCAAAATCAGCTTGCTTCCAGGTAATACATAGCTGGGAATAGCGTAGAAGACTTTCAGCCATGAACTAGATGGCATCTGGTGTTTCCGCCGGAGTTGAACAGTTCACTGTGAACTCTAAGTCGTTATTGTCATCACACCTGGATGTCCTCTTTCGGACTTTGCCTCCTTTTAGTCATCAATTACATTTCGACGGACGCACACTGAGAACTACCATTCATTTTTGTTTGCGAAGAGAGCTGCAACATGGATGCTATCGCTCGTTTCGTCGGGTTTCTTTCTGAACTATTTCACTAGCAGAATCCCCGAAAAACCATGAATCGCTTGCCCCTCAGATGAGGATTTAGAGAAGGAATTGAGGAATTTGTTGTGCTTCCAATATGCGACCATGTTGCTCGATGTGGGAAGTAAACGATCTAGCAATCTACCAGGGGCGTCAAGGATTTTCTCACAAAGGCACTGGACGTTTGCCTCGTTGCTTCACTGAATTTGACCCGACATATAAAACTCCTCGTTCAAATTGCACTATAAAACAGGGTGAACACATACCTTAGCATTCTAGCTAGCCTACAGAATAAATGTGGGCTCACCGCAAAGTAGACAGCGTGAATTTTCGATGACTGGCCTATATGATAATGTCAGCAAACCAGTAGCGAAGATCAATCAATTTCATCAAGCGGTTTGGGCCAGAAAGAGTACATTGCGTGAGTGTCGCGCAGTCAGATGTGAGCATCACTCAAACAAGCTACAGCTTAATATTTGACAGGTCCATCATAAACTCCGGGAACAAGAGAAGACATGCTTGCTTGAACCTTACGTAACTCTTGCCTTGACGTCCTGAAAGAACTTAAAGTTAAACCACTTGAGAGGGGGCATGTTACTGGTATACATCGGAAGCACACTTGAGGAAGCGCCGACACATCTTGTTCTCAACAATGCAAAACTTCATCTTTGTAGACGATACTGAAAAAGAAACCGGGAGCCGTTTGATATCAGAGCTAGGACATCCGTGATGGCTGAATTGTTGACGGGTTGCTGTGAATGTGTGAATGTCGAAGGCCAACGAAGTGATAGCCAACGAAGTGATAGCCAACGACCAGTTGGCTAAGCCTATTGGACATATTAGTCCTGAACCCATGAATAGGTTACCAGGAGTTCAAAGGACAGAGTTAGTGCTTGCGGTCTGGACTTGGCTACGAGTATTTGGACGTCATTTCAGGATCTTATAAAATCTGTTGAGAAACCACAGTAATTCATTCTTCGGTCTCTTCTCGTGCGTTTTTGGTCTCTGCTTAACGATGTTGGACACGCCTGGTGATTCATCAATCACGACATCAAAGGTGCCTACTACGCCGCATCCAAGTACTTCGTACTCTAAAATGCTATCGATTAGGCTTTCACTGTCATTTGATGTCTTGCAACTCCACAGGACACATCGGTGAACAACAGCAAGTTAAAGGGCAGATGCTAGAGTACTTTCCCGGTCTTGAGGGTCGTTCCCTTACGGAAGTTGAGTCCAGTTTGCGAGAATTTCAGCGGGAAAAGGGCACATGTTACGCCCACTGACATAGTTTTCGTCGTCTAAGTATGAACAGAAGTCCGGAGAAGTTTCGCAACCTGTTGATTACGCGTTCATGGTGTACAAGTGTGCATGGGCACTGTCACTTTGGAACACTAACAAACATGGTCATTGGCATGTCGATTGTCGTGCACGTGTTGACTCAACGCAGCTTTGTTCAGGTACACAGATTTTGACTGCCGGTCGTACGCTCGTGTGGCTCACCGCAACGGTCGCCTATTTATTGTCAGTTTGAATATGCTGCGCAAATCTGATATCCAAGTGTACGCAACCAACCACCGATTAAATAAGAAGGAGGGAAAAGTAGTTTTTGGTTTGTTAAGGTGTTCTGTCGTCCGTGGGGATCCGTGTCTATGCCCAGAAATTTTATGTACTCGACTTGACATGTGATGATGTTCATCTCTTGCGTGACAAGTTGCGCCTTTTGGATAGTCCGGTTTGTGATCTACAGGGTGTCCGAGAGGCCCTGCGCTAACTTGAACACAGCTGTATCTGTCTGTATTCTGTCGTTTAAGTCTGTGAGGCTGCGTAGTTTATTTGCGAAGTACGGTAATGTGGTGCAAACAGATTCCACGTATCAGTGCAACAGAGAGGCTTACCACCAGTGGTATCTGATGGTCACTGACTGCAATGATGTTGGTCGCCATATGTTTTACTCCCTTATCCGTGGTGAGTCAAAGGAGGGTTATGAAATTCCCTTGAAGCATTTCGTGCAAATGTTGTCACCCTTGAATGTTGTTCGAACGACTGTCATGAATAATAATAGGTAACAGC
This sequence comes from Opisthorchis felineus, assembly GCA_004794785.1. Lineage (NCBI taxonomy): Eukaryota > Metazoa > Platyhelminthes > Trematoda > Opisthorchiida > Opisthorchiidae > Opisthorchis > Opisthorchis felineus. The sequence continues at coordinate 794,904 of SJOL01008033.1, read as the reverse complement.
TGAATAGCCTCAAAGCAGTGATGCCTAATGCCGCTACCATTTTGCACGTTTCATATCTTACAAAGTTTTAGAGTTAGGATTAATCAGTTTAGGGAAGTGACTCATTCGGATAAAGAAGTTTTGTTTGCACTATCCAAGCAAATGGTGCTCTGTAGGTAAGTGAGTGAATTTGGGGACTATTCATCAGCATCAGAAGCCGGAAACAGGAATACTGATCGTACCCCTGCGAGCATTGGGTGTCGGACCTGAGTACCTGGCCGAAGCATGCTAAGAAGCAAACTGTCACCCTTGGTAATAAAAAAACCAACCTGTATTCAGGCCATTATCAACAGATATGAACAGATTGCAGCAAAGTAACGATGACTCGCTAGCGTTCCATTGGTGCGCTGGCGCAGCAGTGGAGACCAATGTGCATCTTTCACGCAAGCTGGGTGAGCGGGGCTCTGGTCACCATTAATTTGCTTGCCATTATTAATTTTGTTTCATTCATTTTTGTCTAAAGATGTGAGTGTTGTTTGCCGATTCGATGCCTCTGCATTTTTGTAGTAGGTTTAATTATTAAAAATAATTTTTCGGATAACACAAGTATCATGGCAACCAAGGCACCCAGGTTTTGCGTTGAAGACAAGCATGTGCAGGTGCCCAAAAAGTTGCCTACTTCACCAGTGGGATGAACATGCACCGGGAAGAACAACATCCTTCGTGATCCCAACTGCGCGGATTTAATAATACATACTAATTGCTCCACAGAATTAGAATTTGAAGAGTATGGTCCATCAGCTTGGGCTGCATTCCATTTAGGCTACCAGGTATGCAATCACCGAGCAACAAACAACAACCAGGTTTATAGATCGGTCGGACGATCTGGTGCTTTCAGGCAGCAGGAGGGAAGCCCCTCTGAAGCAATTGCCGGAATTTATATATNATATATATATATATATATATATATATATATATATATACTTGGCCCTTTTGACGGCACTCACTTTTGGCCGCATGGGAATGTTGGAATGTCGGATTACTGCTCGAGCATATTGGTCGTCAGGATAATTAGGCGCAGTTCACATGGCCTGACTGTTTATTTTGTGGTTCAGTTTAAGCGTGTTACCCTTAAAGGACAAGTCTTTTGTCTCCAGTAAACATTTGCTTCACCATCTACGTCACATTTAACTGAATATAACATTTTCGTTTTTTGTTCACACGGCAGTTTGCAATCAACGGTTGATTCATCTGAACGTACAGACATAACAGGCAGATGAAATTCTCTGGCATGACAACGGAGACTATTGTTGACCCGTTAGCTGTGAAGGATGTACCGATATTTCCATCGTCATCAACCAGATTTGGAGAGGTCCCTAGTAAGACACAACACTCCAAAATTTGGGCTCCCCTATTTAATTATTAATTTGCGTTTTGAAAGGTCTTGTTAGGGTGCATTTTAAGTAGCCCGACAACTTACATGTATTCACTGGATATCTTCATCTAACTGATGGTTTAAATTCCATTTATTACAGGAGACTGAAACCAGTCAAACGTGAAGCAAAAACCACTAATTTTGTGGCATTAAAAATATTACGTTTGTTTTTGGCGAGATTCTGCCGACTAACCACTCTTGAAGTGCCCGACACTTATTTAACGTCAACATGCTCGATGGCATACGTCCAAAGTAGGCTACAGCAAACCGCCGCAGATGACGATTTCTTAGCCATAATTATACTAGAAAACTAGCTCTTCATGTGCTTGTTCATCAATACCACTCCATAGTAAATTAGTGCTGCTTTGTAAAGAGTCAATCATAAAATTACATTCAGCCAGGCCCCCAGTTTTGAATGTTCTCGCCATTGGGCATTCAGCCAGCCAGGATGGGGGTTACGCCACAAGAAAAGTGATTAGTTCACGGGGTGCACATCCAACTGAAAACAATTAATTATTGAGCCATTTTTATTTGCCGTTACCGATGTGCTAAACATTCGTGCCCTCGAACTTACCGGACTGTCTTAAAAAACGTTCAACCCTACAAGACTTCCTGCAGAGGATCATGGCATAACGGAAACACGAATGTGCTCGTTGTCTGTCCAAAGACATGATGTGTTTTATGCTGTGCCCAGTCAGCGCCCAAGACACGAATTCATTTCTTAACTGCTTGTCGCACTGCTACAAATTGTCATTAAATTTAAAAAACACTGGGTTTCGATCATTTTTCAACATAATGTACAACACTAGGAAGATTTTGGTGGGTCCTCGCAGTCCCTTCTGATGCATTGAATCACATCATTAGGTTTTGTGGCCGCTCACTAGAGGCACACCCGAATTATTTTCATTGAAACTGTAGGGTTTTCGAAGATTTGACTTTTACGGGGAGTGAGTCTAATCCATTTGCACCTTTCGGTGATATGCTGCTCGTAGCACCTTGTTCAATTGAGCAAAATTTCAGGGTCACGGGCCACCACCAATTCGTATTTTGTTACCGAAATCGCACTTAAGTATATTCTGGCGTTCTTCGGTGTTCTTTAAGAATAAGATAACACCTACCAACGCGAAGTCCATCCAGGAAAATTTATCAGTGACGTTTGTTTGCTTTATACCACTAGGATTTACCAAATGAGATGAGTTTGTTCAGCGAACTTCCGCACGACACATTTTCCTATGGAGCTCACCTTGCATTAAATATAATAGTGTTGGACAACTGCATGAATCGTGCAGTAGCAATGCGAGGGCCATCTCAGTGGACAATCCCCTTTCCAAGATATGCATACCTAGTCTGTGGATAATACAGCGTCACTGCAGGTAAATTACCAACCAAATGATATCACTCCTATTACGAATATGGCACTCCATATATGGAATACGTCATAATGCGCACATATAACGATGGCCACTAGGGGTATCCACTGCCGGTCACCATGATAACGGCAGCCGTTATCACTCATTTCGGCTACTTATCGTAACTGCTAGGCCCGTGTCTATGTGCGACGCTGATAATGATGCCTTGCCTGTGCGAGTTAACCTAATCCAATGGCTAACAACGGTCCTTCCTACTCATAATTGTGCGCATTGTCACTCAACTCGGCCACTTATCTTAAACGCCACCCCATGCGAGTTCCCTTCTGAAATGCGCCCGCCATAAAGTTACGAAAACACCGTTGGTGAATTGCATTTTTATTCGTTGGGTGCGCCAATACCAACTTAATGGGTAGCCGCTCCAGTTTTCGTATTCCGAAGACCAAGTTCAAGGGGCAAGGATTGTGAAATGGGAAACGTACAATCAGTTGGATGTCGTGTATATCTCCGGTAACAGCATTGAAACATCATAATTTAGTAAAGTTTGATATGCCCACTTACCAAGTGCTTCGTAATTCCCATTATCGGCGATGAAGGATCAAAACTACTCACTGGGGATTGTCCGGATTCCATGGCTTAGCATTTGACGCAGGGCAATGTGAAGCTATAGAAGGGTGAACGGGGCTGTCATACAAGCGGCTTTATTTTTTGAGGAGGATTTGCACCCCATGACATCAGATTAGACCTCGCAATTATTAGGGTTAGTTGCACGAATGATGCCTTCCATTAGGTCACTTTGTGAGAAATCAGGCAGAATCCTCGCCATCCCGGGATTCGAAGGCAAGGTCTACAAAACGTGTGCTTGTAATTAGGCCTCAAATTACCGGTCTACGTCTGCTCCGAAGTTGTGCAGAGTAGTTTTATTGCAGCAGCCTCATGGGCCACGCTCGGCTGAACTTTCATGGACCAATCGAGATCCACATCATAGCATGTTTTCTTAGTTGATCGCTTGATGTACGGAAGGCTGCGTTTGCGTGACGGACCGGTGACTAAAGGAAATATTTTAACTGCTACTCGCGCACCTACATGGTGGATGCACATGAGGCTCTCCACACAATGGACAAGGCTCATAACCGCAGCAATAACAGGGATATGGTAATCGATCTCGAGGACAGCATGGTCAGTCGGTTGGCCACAGAGACCACAGGGGACACTGTTTGTCAGCGTGGAACACCACCTAGGTTGGAAACGGTAGTCCTTCAACACCGGATGCTGACTGCTTAGTGCAGTTATGAATGTTGGCGTAACATCAGATGCGTTTGTACAATCAGATGCTTCATGCAGCCAGTAGCCTTGAGTGGCTCCAGCAACTTCATTTTTGCCAACCAACCGTTCCAGCTTCTTGTACAAACCTTCTACTGGTGATGGCTGTGTCCCTAAAACCAATGTTCGATGTATACCTCCATCTGGTAAGTTGTATTCGGCTAGCCACCGTAGATGGTTTGGAAATCAACCCGGGCAATACATGTTTGATTAATTAACTTACCGCAGGGGAACGAGTAGCTTGTGGATACCGAGAACAAGTGTTCGCAGGGTAGCCACAGAGATTCATAAAAGGTGCATGTGCAGCCGTGGTTTTAACCGTCTGAGAACCTTTTGGGGTTTGTACCACAAACTAACTGTTACCAACAACAGGTTTCTCAACTAAAGGCGATCTGTCTGATGGTACATCAGATTTGGCGGGCACGTGCCAAAATCCCCGAGAACTTGGTTGGTAGCACACGTCGTCACCCGGGAAACCATACGTAGAGCGTGGCTGTCTCCCTCGCGAATTTCTGGGTGTTCACAGTGATAAGTGGCATACATTTCATGCTCGCACATGTGCTGTGCTAAGAGGCCTTCTGGATGGCGTGATCCAGGCCATCGGCGTGATTGGAGTGCCTCTTCGCACTCTCGTCAGCGTTCTTCAGACGGCTACTGGTCACATTCCCGAAATGCACCAACCAGTGCGTGACCCACTTTCGAGTGGTGTACAACCACTGGGCACTCATACAGTAGAAAACCCGGGGTCGGTTCTCCGCAGAAATCTGTAACTCGTGGCGAAACCTACATGATTACTGTCCGGTGCACAGTCACTTACTCAGCTGCGTTACCGAATTGAGCCGTGCGGTTGGAAATCGCCTGCAAGGGTTACTTTAACGCAATGAAACGTACGTGCTTCCAGATGGCTTGCCGAGAGTGAAAATAGCACAGCATTATATCGCAGCCGAACACAAACTTGACAGCCCGGATGAGCGAGGTCGTCTTGTCCATAATAAACGTCTAGACTGAGTATTGCCCACCCATCATTTCCTCCAACAAGCAGAACAGCTTGCGCAAAGGTGCAAAGTGCTCGCTTCCGACGAAGGCATACATCACGGGTCGCCCGATGCTCATGCCGTCCGTCACAAGGAACATATATAGCTTGTGCCTTCACAGTGAACGTCAGAGACTCTAAAATTGTTTGCCCAAGACGCTTCGTTCCGTGCGTAGCGTCAACGTTTACTACATCCGGGAAGTGTCAAAACAGTGCGATCTGCCGCGTGCGGAAAACGCACAGGCGGCTAAAACTACCACCCTCGGATTTCACCAACAGTACACGACCACATTCTCAAGGCTTCGCCATAATCGACGGCATGTCATCCAAGAAACCAAAAAACATACCCACCACACCACACTACCTACCAATGGGGTCGGCACTTGACGCGCTAGTTGTAAACATCCTGGATCTGCAACGTATTGGCGAACCTTCGACGACGGAGCACCATACTTCAAAAGGGAACTACGCGCGTTTAATTCATCACTTGTCAGGCGCCGGTTGATGGGGAGCCTGTCAAAAATAAACTTGCCAAGTAGGTGCTTGTGCTCTAGGTGGCGGGAATTAACCATCAATGAGTCATTGTACTGGCCTGGAATCCAGTACAGCGTGTGCTGTTAGTTATAAACAAACAACGATAAACTTACCAGCTGCGACGAATTCCGCGGCCTTGATTTCGTCTGCAAGGACGCCTGCCGCAACGGCAGAGCGCTTTTTCATATAAAAGCAGCAAACTGACGCCCTTTTTGGAGTTTATGCTGGCGAGGACTATAAAATTCATCATGTACTACCTCAAAGCGAGTTGGAATGCATGCTAACTTCTCTACAAAATCATCCACAGCCTTCACGGACGAAACGTGCCCAGCCATGGGAGCCATTGAAAAGAAAAATCTCGCGCCCATAGTGGGCCTTGAGTACGTTTAATCAACTTCCAACAAAACTGCGGCGGCTTGGGGGAATCTTATATGTTCGAATAAATGCCATCAGATGCCAAAAATTTTTGATAAAAGTTCCCTCCTTTGAACTATAGTTTCAGAGAAACTTTGGGTGTGCGTCTAAGGCCCAACGGTTGCGTGGATGTCATCAAAATCAAAACGGAGTATCCGCGCCGTTTTACCGTCGCTCACTAAAAGTAAATCGAAATTAACTTCGCCGAAACTATGGGGTTTTCAAAGTTGCGAATTTTACGAGGGATTAGTCTAGTTCGTTTACACGTTCCAGTGATATTTTGCTCATGGCATTTTGTTTAAATGAGTGAACTGTCAAGGTCGGCGTCCACCCCTTATTTGAGCATGACTGTCAGTTTAAGAGGTAAGGCACGAAAAAAACCTAGGCACAATTTGGCGTTTTACGGTGTGCTTTAGATGTGTGATAACATTTACAGAATACCAATGCAAATTCCACCCATATAAACAGTTTAATGAGGCTTGTATATGTTACATTCGTCAGAGGTAGCGAAATAGAGGAGTTTTACAGCGAGCTTTGGCAGAACGCTGCTTTTGGACAGCTCGCCTTTTGTTCAGTATGATGCTGAAAGAAACCTTGATGCGCTCTACAGTAGTGATGCAAGTAAGCACATCTCTCGATGGTCCCCATTCTCAGATATACACAACTAGTAAGGAAATATTGCTTTTTAAAATATCTACATGTGGATTACCAGCGCCGATATCTTTCCCAATAAAAATAAAGACGCCCCTTGGCAGGAATACATCACAAACCCAACGCCGTTGCAGGCAAATAAGGCTAGCCATTGTCCTTCATCATAGTAATTGCACGCGCTGTCGCCTGCTTTGCCTATTCATCGTAACTGCTGAGCCCGTGTCTGCGTGCGGCGCTGATTGAGGCTTCAGCTCTGCATGATAGCCCAATCCAACAGCTAACAAGGGTCTTCTGTAGTCATGACTGCACGCGCTGTCGCTTACCCTCGCTACCTGTCGTAAGTGGTAGACTCGCACGCATGCGCGCCGATGGTTATGAGGCCTTAATTACGCATAATAGCCTGATGCAATGGCCAGAGACGACTCATCGTGGTCATAATCGTATGCGATGGCACTCACATCGGCTACTCATTGCAACTGCTAGGCGCGTGCTTATGTGCGACGCTGATTACGAGATCCCAACTACGCATGATAACCTAATCCAGTGGTCGCCGACGGTCCTTCATACTCAGAACTGCACACGTTGTCGCTTATCTTGGCTACTAGGCAAATACGTACGCACGCCAATGATTACAAGGCCTTAACCATGAAGGATAGACTAACATAACGGCTGACGACAGCGCTTCATCGTTAACACCGTGTGCGTTGTCGTTCCGCCACGCATGCGCTTGAAAATTATAAAACCACCATTGGCGAAAGGCTTTATTCATTCAATGAACTGGTACAAACACAATAAGTAGTCACTCCGTTTCGTTTTCCATGAGCCGGTTTCATTCGATGAATAATCTGAAATGAGTTTATATATACATATATTCGATTAAATCTCGTTTATGTCTTAAAGAAAATTGTTCAGACTGTTACTTCTTTCTCAGTTGGTCACATTGTCGACAGTGAAGGATCCATGTGTACACCAACGTTGCATCCAGCGACGTTAAAGGTAAAGAGCGGTGTACACAAGGCAGTTGGAAGATCAAGTAGCGTAGAATTGATTATTAAAACTCAAGGACCTCATCAGACTTCAAGCATGTATCAGTGGATGAAACTGCAGTGACGAAAGTGTACCTGGTTATAGATCTGCTCTTTTGGAGCATGAAATCCTAGCTTCACTCCACATCTGCTTCCCGATACTGATACCCTGTAGCCTGATGGGAACAACGACTCCGTCGTCCGCGATATAACTTGTAACTACCCCATACTCAACCGCAGCAGCACTCACACCCAGGAACTTCGGTCTTGGACACCAATTATCAAAACGCGTGCTTGCGTTTGTAGACAACTCTTTTGTGAACTGCGGTGTCCGGTTATAGCTAAGAAAGCTTCCAAATCTCATGCACGCATAACTCGTTGAAAGCCGCTTGCCCCTTCAAGCTACCCTGATGCTCCTACCCAGGTCTGTCCTATGGGTTTCGGCCTCATCTAACTCATTGTTTATACCAATGTGTTGCCACTTTTTCTCACTTCTACAATCTTGCCCAATGTATCCGAAACATGAGAGACTAAGATAGCCACCCCTGATACGTTCTGTCTCCGAATATGATGATGGTCTGACTAGTGAACGCAAAGTTTACTCCATCTCATTGCCCTACGAACAAATATCCTTCAACCCACATTTAAGTAACGTGCATCGATACATTCCCATTAATCCTGTCTTTGTGCTGTAAGCAGTCGGTGGACCTTAACTCCCCATATTCCATCCTCCTAATGCGAATTGCCTGCCCATTCACATTTGTCCCTCCCGATCGGACTTTTCGGTCACTACCCAGCCTTAATCATTTACCAGTTCTTTCCGCATCATGCTCGCTACTTCCGGACCACCTGTTGACGACGACGTAAACGACTTTACGGTTGACAACTACCCTTTCAACTGCATGCGCACCTACGGAGGATCTTCCGAAACCATGCTGGGCCTGATATTCCAACTCACGCAGTGTAGAAAACAGAAATAAAGAAAGAAAACAGCTTTTGTCGAACGCCTGTGCCGCTAAATTAGGCTTGCTCTGGTTGCAGCATAAGATGCTAGGAATGATAATCATTCAGCTGAAATAGAATTTTTGTGCATGTCAGAGCAAAAAAATGCTGTCTACCGTGTAAATTAGCGAGACTCAATAAATGCACATTGTGGGTTCATCTGAGGCACTTCGTTTTGCAAACCCTCTAAGCATTCCCTGAGTCTGTAGTGCGCTATGCTAAAGTCGCGTCATCCCCCAAACGTGAAACCCGGTCATGCACCTCAGGCTTTTCTCTAATTTTTTCTCCCTGCAGGCTTCAACCTACCAATTTTTCGAGGCTTATCAATTTTTCAGTGTTCACTGTTGCCTCTAACTGGTAACTTGTTTTCCTCCGCAGCTAGCCAACCCATTTCCTGAGTGAGCGCTTTGAAACCTTTGGAAACAATACGATGTCCTTCTGGCCCCCTTTTTGACCTGATAATCTCTAATACTTAATTATCCTACTTCCTTGAATGCTCGACAGCTATTCACTCTCTTTTGCACGAGCTGGTGACGAAGTCACTTACACTTAAACCACGATGTTGGAAGCTGTCTGCTTGCACCCTGGCCCCTTTCGTCAAGCTTCATGGACAACTACACAACTAAATGTGGTTTCAGTGATTCACCATCATCATCTGCAGCGTGATACGAGCGTTAGACACTGATTCTTTGCTGCCATGCAACTAGTATTTGAAAGCCTTGCTGTGAACGCGACAGTAAAAGAGGAAGTGGAAGTGATTTAACGATAGCTTAATATAATCATTTCGAAGTATCTACGGCTCCAGATATTCATTCAGGCAACCACAAAAACGCTACTGACATTGATTGGCAGCCATATCCTGCACAGCATCCAACCAAGCATAACGGGGATCAAGCTGTCTGCATTCTGGAAGGCACGTGTCACCAACAGCAACCATGGCAGCACAGTACGGTTATGGGTTGGCTTTATGGTGGTTGAAGTCGGTTCTCCAAAGGCCGTTTAACAGTGTAGCTCTCATGCCATCGTCGCGAAGTTTCGTTGCTACACTTATTCAAATTACAATTTTGAATCATACTGCGGGCGCAATACAAAACGCATCATACCGATTGATTTTCGGAAACCCGTTCTAACAATTTTGGTTAATCTGCATTAGTGGTTCAGTAAGTGGACGTCTCGGCTAAACTCACTTTCTGGATTGCCAGAAACCCCCGTGGCTGCTTTTCGCGTATCTTTACGTGGAGTACAAACTTCCATCAGGAGAAATGATGAGTCATGTCTACTGATGTGCATGGTGCGGCTGCCTCCATTCAAACGGAGCTTGCTTAGTGCACCCGGAAAACTCAAGTGTGTCAGGGATATAGCTTTGGAGCAATCAGCCAACTTGACGGACGCACACAAATTTGATCGCGCAACTCGTGAGGGAGTCGCCGGCACACAGTATAAAATTACTTTCAGTTAACCAATATTCCATGTAGATGAACGACAGGTAAGGCACAAAATGAAGCGTAGCATATTTTTTCCGCCGAGTTTGGCAGACGTTTCCCAAGACAAGATGATTTCAAACAATGTACTGTCAGTAAAATCAATTACCCGCTTGTATCACTGCAGTACATGCTTCCGGAACAGACTCGAGACGCGTGGACACAAAGGTAAACACCTCGATCATGTCGTTTAATTTCGCCTATAACAAGCCCTGTATTACTTGCAGGTCTTCATAAAAGAGTTCGTAAACCCGACAGTGTTTTTATCTATCTACACAATATAGTGCAAGAACTTTAGGAGCTCCCGCGCCTGGGCGTTATCAACAATGGCCTGCCTCATCGCGCCGTCCTGGATGCAATTTTTGCAAAAAACCAGGAAGCTTGTTCGTCATACTAATGAAAGGGCACAGTTACTATTACGGCTGTGATAAGTGCTATATAAGGGGACATTACTACCGAACAACGATCGCGTTTCCACGTGCACGGTATGTTTTGCGAACTGAAATCAGCATCCGTCGCGAAACTTGCAATAGTCCACCTCCGTCCATTTCGCTACCCATTGACCCTGTTCACCGCTTCCCTGTTGATTATAAGCACGCCGTATGCCTTGGTGTTATCACGGATTCACGGATTGTTACACAGGGTCGTGGCTTTTGCCCAAGATTCCCGGGTCGGTTTTGTTCTTGTCGTTCTGCGGTTTTCGTTCACCTGAGAGGCACAAGCAAAAAAGGATGTAGCACTGCTCTTTAAGTTCTCAGCGCGGGGCAGTAATTTCGACAGCACGTGGACTCGCATAGGAAAGTGTCTAATAGTGCTTTGAACTGGGTTCTGGGAGGAGCGTGGACAACTGTCGGAGAAAGGTTATTCCACGCAGCTACTACACGAAATGAGAAAAATTGTGCCTAATAAATGTGTGCGCTCTGAGCTTGAAAATCTTCCTACCATGTCCCCGCCGTGTGGTTTCTGGGTCGACGGTGAAAAACCTACTGGCCAAACCTTGTTCAAACAGGGCAAAAGTAAGAATTAGGTCCCCTCGGAGGCGGCGATACTCGAGGGGAAAGAGGTCAAGCGCTGTGAGACGCATTTCGCAGTCCACGGATTTAAGGCCGGCAACCATTTTCGTAGCAGCTCGCTGGACACGCTCAAGGAGGGTTACGTCCTTCGTGCGCCCCGAGTAGACATCTTGGTTAGTGTATTCAAGAAGCGGTCTGAGGTAGGCCCCATGGAGTATTTGGAAGTCCACGCCAGTGATACGGGAGAAGGGGCGCCTAATCATCCGTAGAACGGCGAGTGCATTTTGGGCCGATTTCTCATGGTTCAATGAGAAGGAAATGTTTGAGGAGAGCCAGATACCCAAATCCTTTTG